>CM033471.1:22066960-22069460 GCA_019447015.1 Hymenochirus boettgeri | reverse complement strand
AAAATAGAGACGCAACATCTAATGTTTTTTTATTGGATTAGACAATCTGCGATACTTCCTAAAAGATTTGGAACTGACGCAGCCCACGCAAAACGAGCGTTAAACCCACGCTCCCCCTGGTATTGCATCGGGCAGTGTGCAATTTACGCTCGTTTTATGAGGAAAATGAGCTTATTTCATCTCCCTGAAAGTGTCATTGCCGATCGAAAAAAAATGCAGAAAATAGGATGGAAATGTGAATAGTGAGACCTAGACCAAATCAAAAACAAGTTTATGGGTCTGGTTCCATATGGACATTAGATGGACATTAGAGCGGACAATGAAAAATATAGAGATTCAATAAAAGTTATTTTCATTTAAAATGGTGCTAATTTTGCCCCATCCAATCAAATCTTGTTTAACTTTTGAAAGATAACATCTGATTGGATGGGGCAAAATTAGCACAATTTTAACGATAAGAACTTTTATTGAATAACCCTGATAGTATTTCCATTGGTCCTTTCATTGACCTTCCTCCGGGTCTGAGACGAATTTGCAGACACCCTGACTGGATGGATTCCCATTATAACAATGTATAACTGTAAATATACAGAGAAACTGAATGTCCTGGGTCTATGTTGTGACTTTGTACATGACTGCTTGTAAACTGATTAGATGGGGCCTATTACTTCCTACATATAAAGTCCCCGCACCCCCAAACAATGAGATTAATTGTAAGCAGTGATTTCTTCGCTTCAGGGACAAGTTTAGGTTCTTTTTTTAATATTTTCATTTAGCCCACGCAGACTAGAAAACGATGAGTTCAGCAATAACGCACAGTGAGATATCACCAAAATTGACTTTATAAAGTGTGACATATATCCATATTAATGATGGGAATACAGGAATCAGTATTTTGGTGGTGAGTGTCTCTGCTTGTCTATTAGCGAATGTTGGTTGAATATTTCAAAAATGTATCAGACAAAAAAAATCTCACAATATCTATTGTGCAATAAAACACTGTGGGGGCTTATGTAATAACAGGCGCAATAGTTCACCTGTGCTATAAATCTGTGCACCTCTTATTAAACTGATTATATGAAATCTATTCTTTACTTTCCCTTTAATTGTCTACAACTAGACCTTTTTAAAGAGGTCGGATGGGTTAGACTATTTCTGTCTGATTCCGTGTGTGTGGGGAGGGCAGGAATCTAATGACAGGAATGAGTCTGTCCAATATCTCCCACATAAAGACATACAGAAAGTTTGTGTGTGGTGGGGATATTAGATTGTAAGCTCTTTGGGACAGGGCCTAATTTGAATGGACAAACTCACTATAACTCTTTATATTAAGATATAATACATTACTTCTTCATGTAGTCTCACTACAATCTGTTATATCATTTATTTGGGGGGGTATCAAACTTCCCTAATACCTTGTATTTTCCCTGACGTTCCTTATGTTGCGGCGACCAGATGTGCACCCCGAGACCCCAAAACCATGAGCATGGAGTTTGCAATATGGAAAAACAGTCTCGGTCTGCCAGCCAGAGAGCTTGACATCATCTTTATGGTCCCATAAAACAGCACATGGAATTGCAATAAAGTGAAAGCACTCAACCATAGAACATCCTTCCCATATGGTTTAACAGTTGATCCCTCGTTTACATTCTTTATTGCTTTAACTGTGTGAAGGCTTTAGAAGGGTCTTGCAGTGTGTTCAATGCTCTGTGTGGCAATGAAGGGGTCAATCAGGCCCAGGGTGCGATACTCTGCAGAAACACAAGAAAGCAAAGGAAAAGTTAAACTAATTTATGTAATAAAATGTTCTTTAGTAAACACATCTCTGCAGGGTCATATTAATGTCTGTGTTTAATGTTGATTGTGCAGAGATACAGAAATATACACCTCCCGCTTTACTGTACATCCATTTAGATATAGATCTATTGACATTCTCATTTATTGCCATTTATTGATGTGTCTGTCCTTTCATCCGTCTTCTTGGCTGTTGGGATGCCAGGATGGGACTTAAAATCTGATTGTGGGGCTTGGAAATTTCCTGCAGTCAGGGCAGTACCAGCTAAATAGGGACACCTGGCAACCCAGGTATAGATCCACCCTGATGATAAATTTATCAACTTTGTTTTATTTTATGGTCATATCATGACCCTCAAATGTAGTGTTCGATTTCGGTAACCCCCCCAATGTATCGTTCTGTAACCCCCCAATGTATCGTTCTGTAACCCCCCAATGTATCGTTCTGTATCCCTCCAATGTATCGTTCTGTAACCCCCCAATGTATCGTTCTGTAACCCATTACAGAACGATACATTGGGGGGTTACAGAACGATACATTGGAGGGTTACAGAACGACGATACATGGAGGGTTACAGAACGATACATTGGAGGGTATTTGAACGATACATTGGAGGGTACAGAACGATAAACATTGGAGGGTACAGAACGATACATTGGGGGTTTACAGAACGATACATGGAGGGTTACAGAACGATACCTTGGA
>CM033471.1:21830989-22066796 GCA_019447015.1 Hymenochirus boettgeri | reverse complement strand
ATCTATCTATCTATCTATCTATCTATCTATCTATCTATCTATCTATCCATCTATTATCTATCTATCTATTATCTCTCTATCTATTATCTATCCATATATTATCCATCTATCTATCTATCTATCTATCTATCTATCTATCTATCTATCTATCTATCTATCTATCTATCTATCTATCTATCTATCTATCTATCTATCTATCTATCTATCTATCTATCTCCCTACCTACCTACCTACCTACCTACCTACCTATCTACCTACCTATCTACCTATCTACCTATCTACCTATCTACCTATCTATCTATCTATCTATCTATCTATCTACACCCACCCCCCCATACATTGTGAGCTCTTACCTACTGTTTGGCCCTGCAGTCCATGTGTCTCTCTGTACAGTGTAAACAGTCCCAGCTTTCCTGTACTCTATTCACCAACCCTGTCACTGGGACTCACAGCCATTTGCTCAGCAATTCCCGCACAGGAAACTAAAGGCACGGACAGTACGCACGCGCACCTACAGCTTCTTAATAAGAACCGGCCCAGGCCCCTTATGCCTCCGCCCCCCCGTGGTCCGGGGGTGGCAGGGTTATATTTACGCGCCGCCTAACTCTCTTAGTCTGCCTCTTCCATGTCCACCTTATGCGCACCATCATTCTCTTATCCGCGCACCCCTGCAAACAGTGCATGCTAAGAAGGACCCCCCGTAGTCGCAAATCTGCCAAGGGGCAGAGAACACATTCAGGAGCTACAATGGGGGAACTTATACCGGGAACATTACTAGGGAACAAGCATCACACATAGAAACAGGTAAGAATATGATATCTGCTAATTTATGTATTCTATTAATACTAACTTGTTTTCATCAATGAACTATTCCTTTAACATCAGCTGAGTGTCCCTTTATGTAGAGATGAACTAAACTGTTAAAGGCTGTCCACCCCTCTTTTGAAAAATGAATATGTGGTAGATAAGCCCCCAAAACCTAGACATCGTTTAAGTCTCAACCTTTAATTCGGCTCCCACACAGAGATATTATACTTACATCCTCCTCTCGCTCCACCGCCGCGGCTCTGCACTTCCGGGTAAGGCAGTCAGTGTCGGCCGGTGACTGTGACGTCACGGCCATCCTGACTGCCATTCCCGGACCAGCCTCCCACTGCGGCTGCTCGGGAACAGAAAAAGAACAGAGCGGCCACAGTGGAGACTGGGAGAAGAACCCGAAGCGGCGGTGGGCGAGGAGAGAGTTATAATATCTCAGTGTGGGAGCCGAATTAAAGGTTGAGAATTAAACGATGTCTAGGTTTTGGGGGCTTATCTACCACATATTCATTTTTCAAAAGAGGGGTGACAGTCCCTTTAAGTTTTGTTCTGACAGTGGTTCCATGAACCTATTGAAATTCAGAAAATCGAATTGAATTGAAACCAATTGAATTTTTTTTTCCCAACCACAATTTTCTACTTTTTAAAATTACATCGCAAATAGCTGGTGTGAAAATCACAATGTGGTATACTAACGAGTGCTATGACGATATAAATTCCCACAGGGAGTGATTGCGCTCTGGCTAAATGAGGCCCTACATTATTATAGAAGGATGCGTGCACTGTCCCTCATTAAAAATATGTTTTTTAAATCTCAATTTCAGAATTTTTGACTGTTTTTCGGCATAATTTTCCACTTTTCTCAATCTTGATTTTGGAATTTCAACACTGTTTTTAAATGTTTGATATTTCAGTTTTCAGTAAAGGTGGCCTTAGGCTGGGACACACTGCAATGCACAGGAATCGTGCACAAAATCGCAAGCATTTTCGCGCACACATTGTGTGTGCGATTCTATTGCGTTTTGCAATAGACCCCAGGAAGGGGGTTGGACCACCCGAAACGTTGTGTACCCTGGATTATGTTGAGCACTTAATAAATGGAACTTATATTCTACGAATTAAATAGAATTGATACTTACCTGACGTGGCACAGGCTACAGGGATTGCACCTCATAACCTACCTGGCGGGATTCCACTGAATAATTGACTATTGTTTATACAATACACCCAGATCCCCCGTGTACCGAAGTGGGAACATTTATATATAAAGTAGTAAATGCTGATTAAGAAGCATACGCAAATAGACGCAAGGCCACATTTATTCCATAATCCCTGACAAGGATCTGTACATTGTGTATCTTCAATATTATGGAACATTTAGAAACGGCCCTGCATATGCACCAATACACTGAATTTTTCCACTGGAATTAAATATGCCATAGGCAAAGAATTCCCCCCCCCCCCCCCCCCGTTCTGGTGGTTTATAATCATTGCAGCCTGGCACCTTGAGGTTTCAGAAAGGAAGTCAGTGTGAAAGGCGCAGTGTTAATTGTTGGGGAAGAGGTGTGAAAGTGTCACATAGACAATGACAGAGGCCACATAGTAACACAAATGGGAATTTCATCCTTATGCTTATTGTCACGGGACCATTATTAACACGAACTGGACTCCAGAAAGGAACAGATTTATATTGTTGTTTTTACTATAATGAGGTTTACAAAGGATAGAACAGTGTTTACATACCTCATATTGTTATATGGTTATGGGACTATATATAATAAAGATAAGAATTCTCACAGAAGCAAAATCTAGGGCAAGGAAAATTATAAAAATACTTTAATATTGGAGTGGCCTTTAAAAAGAAGAATGTATGGTTAAAATGGTGGCGTGATGCACTCACCGCTACCCATGATAACACTTCAGGAATCCCTCCCTTGAAACCCCCCCGCTTGCCCTCTCTATGTCATGCAATGGGAGCTGAAATCTAGAAAACCACCTGGGAAAATAAGCTGAGTTCTAATCAGTGTCATTGTAAATACAGAGAAACACAAGACCATCTTGCTGAATAAGCACCATTGTTATTACTACCCTATTAACAAAATGATCATTAGTTAAAAAAAGATATGTTCCCGAATATGATCTTTATTGATGCATTAAACCAGAATTAATATTCAAACATTTAAAAACATAAAGTAATTGGAGCCCTTGGCAGTGTGTCTGCAATCAGCTTTTAATTGTTCAGCACATGAACTATCATTAATCAGGATTCCTGGATCTTTCAACTATTGGTGACTACGTGGCCAATTTTAGGAATGTCTGTATGCCTAATATGCATTTTATATATTCACATGAACACTGTATTAGTGATCCTATCCTTTTATATAAACACCCCCTTCTTTCCTCCAAGAAATAATGCATACACATACATGGCTGTATATCTATATTGAGATACCGCGCCTTTAATGATCATTACCGCAATCCTAATGTACAATCGCATGCATACATTTATAATCGCAGTTTCATAATTACCGCAGTCTATTACCGCTGATTTTGTACAAACTGGCGTCATACAATTATGATTGCGGTCAGAAAAACTGTGGTATTGTATGTTTTTGATACCGTGGGGTTTTTAAATACTGCCAACAGTGAGAATGCATTTTATTTCTTACCCAAAGACAACTGCCTTACATAACAATGGCATTTTTGTGCACAGTTCTGTTAAATCTTAAATATTTTAGAGATAATCCTGGTTCTGACAAACTGTGAATCTGATGGATGTTTCGAAAGTCATTCTGAATTGAGAAAGCCAGTCGGATGACTAGCGAAACTTCTTCAAGAACTAAACTTCAAGTCCAGTTGATCTAATTGAATACAACAGATATACCATGACCTGGATGAATGAGAACCTTCCACAGGATTTTTTGAAATAATCAAATATTAGAAAATTCGCAAATTGCTTTTGAATTTGAAAAAATCGAATACTCGAAAATTGGAATAGAAAATTTTAAAAATTCTGAATCAATTGGGTTCGAATCTCATTTTTGGATTTAGTAAAAAAATTCCTTCCTGATTCCAAATGGTAATTGGAAAGTATCACTGAATCAACCAGAACTACAGTATATGTTTAATACAGTAATTTTCAATATTTATATCTATCCCTGTACCAACCAGAACTACGGTATATGTATTAATACCAGTAGTTCTCAATATTATATAGTATCCCTACAAAAAACAGAATTCTAGTGCACAAACATTCTAATTGCATATTGGCTACTACAGTATATGTATTAATACCGTAATTCTCAATATTATATAGTATCCCTGTACCAACTAGAGATGGCCAAACTTTCGAAATTGTCGGTCCGTTTTCGAACTTTCGAACTATATAGAAAGTTCAAAAGTTCGAACGGACCCATTAAAGTCAATGGGAGTCAAATAGTTTGAAAAGTCTAATGAAATACAAATAAAATATCAATGGTAACTTAATGTAAATGGCTGTGGGACCTGGGAAATGGTCTGGGGAACATGTTCGAATATCCAGACATTCGAAAAATCTATTTTACTCTCATTGGCGCTATTTTCGAGCTCTCGCGTTCGAACATTCGATGTTCGCGCCTAGGTATCATGTACATTTTACTCGCGCATTCGATGCTCGCATATAGGCTTTAATGGACACTTTACTCGCGGATTGATGTTCACCCTAGATACCATGGACATTTTACTTGCGGATTCGATGTTCGTGTATAGGCTTTAACGGACACTTTACTCGCGGATTTGATGCTCACGCCTAGATACCATGGACATTTTACTCGCGGATTCGATGCTCCGTATAGGTATAATAGGCATTTTACTCGCAATTCGAACGGTCGAACAGTCGTTATTTATCGAAAGTCCGAAATAATGAAAATCTGGGTCCGGGATAGTTCGAGATAGTTCGGCTTGAACTCGGGTTCGAGTTCGAGTTCTAGTCCATCTCTAGTACCAACCAGAACTACAGTTTTTGTAATACCAGTAATTCTCAATATTATATAGTATCCCTGTACCAACCAGAACTACAGTATATGTAATAATACCAGTAATTCTCAATTTATTATAGTCTCCCTGTACCAACCAGAATACAGTATATGTATTGATACCAGTAATTCTCAATATTATATAGTATCCCTGTACCAACCAGAACTACGGTAAATGCATTGATACCAGTAATTCTCAATATTATATAGTATCCCTGTACCAACCAGAACTACGGTATATGTATTGATACCAGTAATTCTCAATATTATATAGTATCCCTGTACCAACGAGAACTACGGTATATGTATTATACCAGTAATTCTCAATATTATATAGTATCCCTGTACCAACCAAAACTACAGTTTATGCATTGATACCAGTAATTCTCAATATTATATAGTATCCCTGTACCAACCAGAACTACAGTGTATGTATTATACCAGTAATTCTCAATATTATATAGTATCCCTGTACCAACCACAACTACAGTGTATGTATTAATACCAGTAATTCTCAATATTATATAGTATCCCTGTACCAACCGAACTACAGTATATTTTAATACCGTAATTCTCAATATTATATAGTATCCTGTACCAACCAGAACTACAGTATATGTATTAATACCATAATTCTCAATATTATAGTAGTATCCCCGTACCAACCAGAACTACAGTAATGTATTAATACCAGTTATCTCAATATTATATAGTATCCCTGTACCAACCAGAACTACAGTAAATGTATTAATACCATTATTCTCAATATTATATAGTATCCCTGTACCAACCAGAACTACAGTAAATGTATTAATTCCAGTAATTCTCAATATTATATAGTATCCCCGTACCAACCAGAACTACAGTAAATTTATTAATACCAGTATTCTCAATATTATATAGTATCCCTGTACCAACCAGAACTACAGTAAATGTATTAATACCAGTAATTCTCAATATTATATGTATCCCTGTACAACCAGAACTACAGTAAATGTATTAATTCCAGTAATTCTCATATTATATAGTATCCCCGTACCAACCAGAACTACAGTATATGTATTAATACCAGTAATTCTCAATATTACATAGTATCCCTGTACCACCAGAACTACAGTATATGTATTAATACCAGTAATTCTCAATATTATATAGTATCCCCGTACCAACCAGAACTACAGTACATGTATTAATACCAGTAATTCTCAATATTAGATAGTATCCGGTACCAACCAGAACTACAGTAATGTATTAATACCAGTAATTCTCAATATTATATAGTATCCCTGTACCAACCAGAACTACAGTATATGTATTAATACCAGAAATTCTCAATATTTTGTAGTTTAAAACTCTTATCTAGCCCACTTTCAAGCAACTTTCCATTACCATATCTGCTGAATAACAGTTCCACAGTTTGTTAGAAACCTTTCCTTACCTGAAGATAAAACATCTCCTAGTCTTAAAGGGCATGTCCACCCCCAACTATAATTTAACCCCACACTGGCCCCACTCTGTAGTTTAAAATAAACCTTACTTCTCTGTTACTTATGGTTCCAGGCCTTACAAAGTCCTTACAAAGTCCAGGAAACTGAAGAACCGAATTCCTCGTCCACATCAAGGTTTGAGGCATGCGCAGTAACCCCCCCCCTCCCACCACCCGGATCCATCCTCACCATCTTTGCACCTAGTGTGAAATACTTTGGAGGTGAGGTAAGTAAGTTCGCTACGAGTGAGCATTCGGCCTGGATAAAATGTCTTTCAGTCTCGGAAACTTTACTATTTTCAACATTGATCTCATCTGCCATCTGCTGCGCCCATTTTAATAATCTATCTAGGTCTACTTGCAGCAATTGCACATCATTTTAAGTTTCTAAAGCTCTGCATAGATAAAGGTTCATACACACGTGCTGTAGCGGGTGCCGACCCGTGACGCACGATGTGTCGAACATCCGTTTTGACCGATAATCGGCCCGTGTATGGGCAATGATCCCCAAACAAATGGCCCTTTTGGCAAATAAAGTGCCTATCACAGGCCGATTCAATCGAAATGGCCATTCGTACACTTTAGAGTCATCAGCAAAGACAGAAACTTGCACTCAATGACCCCTTTAAAGTAATTTTATAAACAGATTAAAAAGAAGCGTCCCCATACTGAAGCCTGATGTACTCCACTTTAGCCCACATAGATGTAGCTCCATTAACCACCACTCTCTGTTTGCGATCCAACAACCAGTTCTCTATCCATTTACAAATGTTTTTTCTAGGCCAACAGTCCTCATTTTATACATTAGTCGCCTATGTGTCACAGTATCAAAAGCTTTAGCAAAATCCAGGCATCCCACCCCTCCCAGATTTTGGGGTGGTCTCCCGCACACCCCGAGACCACCCCAAACTCCAGTGACCTGAACCTACCTGAGAGTCCGCCTCCGGAACACCTTCTTTCTTTCGGCCACGCCTCCTATTTGACGTAAATTACGTCACACAGGCCAGTTACGCCCCTAGCCACGCCTCTAACTTGACGTAATTTGTTACGTTAGAGGCGTGGCTAGGGGTGTAACTGGCCCCTCCCATGACTCCCCCCTCTAGTGACGTCAGTGACGTCACGTCACTCGGCACGACTCCTTCTCCCCACCCTGCCCGGAAGCCAGGTTCTGCAGGGTGGATGTCTGAAAATCTAAGTATACTACATCCACTGCTATGCCAAAATCTAATTCTTACACACTTCTTCATAAAAGCCAAGAATGATCTATTTCTCATAAATCCATGCTGACTACTACTAATTAATCAGTCCTGGAGACAAAGTCAAGGATATGATCCTGTAACAAAGTTTACATCACCTTCCCTACCACTCATGTAAAGCTTACAGGTCTATAGTTACCAGGTTGGGAACTTCTATCCTTTTTGATATAGGTATACATTGGCTGTTTTCCAATCCAACGCACACCCATCACCACATAAAGTGAATCTAAGAAGAAGAGAAACAGTGGTCTAGATAAAACTTAACTAAGGCCTCTTAAGATTCATGGGTGTAATCCATCCGATCCTGGGGATTTATTTATATTAACTTTGTCTAATTGTTTCCGTACCATATCCTCTGTCAGCCAGAGTGAATATTCCTCATTTATTCCTTCATATTATTACAGTCCCTGCTATAAGGACAAAGATGCTCTATATTGAATACCAAGGGGAAAAAAAACAGTTACCGTATATACTCGGTATAAGCCGGTTTTTTAGGTTTAAAATTACCCTAAAAACCTTGACTCGGCTTATACTCGAGTCAGTAGCAACTTACCTTCAATCCAGAGGCAGCCGCGAGTCCGGCCGGCAGTTCCCAGTGTTCTTCGCGGTTGCGCGATGACGTCATCACGCACGCTGGCGGGATGACGTCATCACGCACGCTGGCGGGATGACGTCATCGCGCAGCCGTGAAGCAGTAATGGGAACTGCCGGCCGGACTCGCGGCTGCTTCTGGATTGCAGAGAGAGGAAGACTGAAGACCAGGTACGGGTAAGTGAGCTGGGGGGGGACTGGGGGGAGGGCTGGGGGTATCTGGGGGGAGGGCTGGGGCAGTATGCCATGCAACACCCACATTTTCTTTTTACTATAGGTGTTGGAAACTACAACTCCCAGCAACCAAGCATGCTGGGAGTTGTAGTTTCCAAACATCTACAGTGGAAGGTATTAGGGTGGGGGACGTATGCCATACAAGTAACCCCCAATACCTTTTTACTATAGGTGGTTGGAAACTACAACTCCCAGCAAACAAGCATGCTGGGAGTTGTAGTTTCCAAACATCTACAGTGGAAAGTATTAGGGTTACTGTATGGCATACTGTCCCCACCCTAATACCTTTCCACTGTAGATGTTTGGAAACTACAACTCCCAGCATGCTTGGATGCTGGGAGTTGTAGTTTCCAACCACCTATAGTAAAAGGTAATGTGGGTGTCTGCATGGCATACTGTCCCCCCAGCCCGGCTTATACTCGGGTCAATCATTTTTTCTAATTTTTGAGGCAAAAATGGGTGCCTCGGCTTATACTCGATTCGGCTTATACTCGAGTATATACGGTAACTGTTTTTTTTTTTTTTAACGGCACATTCCCTTTTCTGGCATCCTCTATGACCATTTTAAACCCCATTATTTAATGGTCCCACATTCTCAGTCTTTACCTTTTTACTATTGATATACTTAAAAACAATTTCGGGTTGGACTTGCTTTGTTCTGTTATCCGTTTTCTTTATTTTAGCTAGTTTTTGGTATGCTTTCTTGCACTCTTTATTCGCTTTTATACTCCATGTCAGCAGCCTGTTCTGTTCCCTCTTATATCAAATTTTTAAAGCCATTATTTTTCTCCTATTTCCCTTTTTACCTGAGCATTTAGCAAAGCAGAGTGGATCTAATTTATTTACACCTGCTCACTAAAGGCATACATTTAGAAATATAATAGTTTAATTCCTTTAAAAGCAATCCACTTCTTTTCAGTGTCCTTACCTAAACACCACCGCGCAGTCTGTGAGCAGAGGTGATTCCTTTAACAGTATAAAATTGGTACACCAGTGTACAATGGGTTCTGCAGAACTGCTGTTTGATAAACTCACCAGTTTATACGCCTACTTACTGTATACAATATATGCAAGTAGGGGAATCCAAACTTGATCTGATTTTGTTCTGACAAACTTATATTTAAATACATAGCTCAATGAATTATACAAAGACCAGTGCAAATGCTGTGATCACACATAACAAGATAATAGGCCACTCCTATTGGCTCAAAAGTCCACAAGCCGATTATAGGCTAAATCATTGCAAAAAACCCACCTATCCTGTGGCCTAAAAACTACTGACTCATCAGCCATGGGACCGTTTGCCCATGATCAATAATTTTCTATTGGTCCCTATACTAGTGCTAGAATTAGTGCTGATGGAAGTCATCGATTGCCTAAACTCTGTGTACAAAGGGAGAACTATCTGGTGTGGAATATTTTTTCATGTTCTAGCTATATATCTTATATATATGTTAATGTTTTAACTTTTGCTAGCACCTTGACTTTAATAACTGGTCCAAATCCCATCAGACATTTTTTAATGAGTTGGATTGTCTAAAGCTGGGTACACAAATCACAGATTTTTGAAAAATGACAGACCAGATCTGCAAGATCACATAAACCTGAGCATTCCCCTATACATAGCATAGGGAGGACGTTCAGGACTGTGTGTTTCCCTCAACTGTGGCCACTCCCTCTATAGGGAGTCCCACGGCCAAGGGATATTTATTACAGTCTTTCCCGAATGGCCACTCGGCTGACCTGAATGTTTCCCGAACGAGCTGCGTGCTCATTCAGGAAAGCCGCCACACATAGTGCTGATAAACCCCCTTTACTGTCGGATAGGTATCGGAGATTTATCGGTATAGTGTGTACCTAGCTTTAGGAAAGCTACCCGTTAAAATTGGGTGAGACAATGTTGTTAAAGAAGTTTAAAATGATTGCTCTTATGTGTGAATTCAAATAGATAGCCTGTCAGCTGTCCAATAGACAACATTGCCACCATGTGTGTATAAAGCTTTAGTATCCTTTAGTGAAATGTGCATTTAAAAATCTTCCCTCAACATTCTGTAATAGTTTGTTTTGAGCAGAATAGTAACTAGGTCTCTACACTAATTTCTTCTCATCCTCATATTAACCCACCCTCTCAGGGAAACACTCAAGGAAACCATAGAAAGAATTTAAAGGCTCTTTATTTAATTTTCAAAAGTGTACCAGTAGATACGCAAGATCCCCCTGCTGCACTTTTTTCAGATTTTAAATCTGAGCGTAGATTCTGAGAAATCATCATTTTAATCACAGCATTTACAGGGAAAGACCTGTCACTCCAGAAGCAGAAATTCTAATATGTGACCCATGCCTGACCCCTTTGGCTGCCTGATAGCACACTTTCTGCAACATTTAAGAGAATCAGCAGAGAAAAGAAAAAAAGGGAAGAGAGGGGAAATGTGTTAGCAGAGCAGTGTCCATGGTGAGGCTGCTTAGCACCGGCCTGCATAGGTGCTGGTGCGTCTGACCTGGGAGATGCATCCCTCCCTGGAGCATCCGGGTCTTACGGCGTCGTGTTCATGTGACGTCATCGCGCGGCTATAAAAGCCCAACCCTCCCAGTCACCGGCGCCATTTTGTGCTTTGCCAGTGACTGGATAACAAGTCTCAAACTACTCCAGTTTTACCTAGGGCAAAAACAAGTCAGGTACAAGGCAGCTATCATGGCTGACAGCTTCATGGAGCAGTAAGGGAGAGGATTGGCCGGAGGGGTCTGGGTGGTTGGAGGAGCTCATTAGGCCTGGGGGATTAGCCCAACGGGCGATCCCTCTGGTTTAAGGCCTACAGTGCGAGCAAAGAGGCGCACCACTCGGTCAGCCGCCGTTCCAGAGCCCCCTCAGGCTAAGTCCCAGTCCCCTACGCTCCGCTCCTAATAGAAAGGGCCCTCAGAGGAGCGCGCAACAGCACCCTTCAGCAGGGGTCACAGGGCAAGGTCATCGCAGGTACCCTCGCTGCCCTTCATGCCCAAATACAAGCCTGGACCTTCAGTATCCACGCAACCTCAGAGACAGGAAACAACAGGAAGGGACAACAACCCCCCTCAGTTTCAGGGATAGGAGGTCAGATTGGCAGAGGGCGGGGTATCACCAGGGAGCATGCCCCAGGCAACGCTAGTGGGGAGACCAGCACGCAGCAGCTGCTTCACCGAAAGTACCAGCTCGTGAGGCAACAGTGGTAGCCCTCAGGAGGAATCGGAGGATAGAGACAGCATCTTCATGGATGCAAGATCCACTTTTCGAGCCAATACCCCAGCGTTAGCGATCCCAGTAAAGGGAAGGGGGCATAGAGCGATTAGGGGCCAACGAGGCTAGTACTCAACATAGGGGCCGGGCGGGAGGAGCAGAGATAGTTACCGGTGCAGGCAATAGGAGACGCTGGATTTCTTCTCGGACACACCAGCAGCAGCACGTCCCGCAGACACAGGAGACGTAGGGGGGCAGAGCAGATCCCGCACAGGTCTTACCAAAGGGAATGATGGAACAGGCATAGGGAAAGCTCCCAATCTAGGGTCACAGAGAAGCCACTCCAGATCAGCCTCAGGCGGGTCACACGCGCAGATCCCACTCAGTCTCGGCAAGGCACGCGAGTAGGGGCTCCAACGAAGCACGAGGGAGAGCTAAGGACATCACTGGCACGCCAGCCCAGATGGTCACAGTCGACAAGGAACTGGTAGGTCCTAAGAGAGGGAAAAAAAAACGAAGGTGCTAAACCTTTGGTAACTGAATACAGGCATCAGTGTCTAGCATCAGTGGTAGGACAAAAGCCCCCCAGAAGTGTTCCGAGCTGTTTGGTACCTAGATATGATTTAAGGCCCTACAAAACACACGGGGGTCAGCATGTGCTAAATATGACGAGGAGTTCAGTGCAGGTTGTCTCTTCGTCCTGAATTGGCTGGAATGCAAAGGCTACCGACTCGTGGCTTCGCATCATGCTAGTCCAGAGGGCTTCTGTTCCAACTTTCTCAGCGAGAACAGCCAAGGTTGTTTAGTGAGAAAGACGGGCCCTTGCTGGCTCTTCAACGAGGCCATTGCAAATTCGGCTGCGTGTCGTTTTCGCCGACGACTGCTCCTTTTGTGTGAGGTGGGCACTCAGCAGCTAATGTTTTAAGAACGGCAAACTAACAGGCAATGCCCAACCACAACAGCCTGAGGACCCCAGTGATCGCGGACGCGATGGGGCCATGGCTAGACAGGTACCCCATAGGAAGACGCCGACTCATTTATTCAGGTTTTGTCAACGGGTTTTACATCCCTTTTCAGTTTTCTGCAATTCCAGTGTTCGCATCCAACTTAAAATCAATCAGGGAGGCACCAGAGGTAGCGCAAGCCAAGATTCAAGAGGAAGTCAGGTTAGGGCGCATGGCTGGCCCCTTTAGCTAGCTACCATTTGATAACTTAAGGATCTCACCGTTGAGGCTGGTCCCAAAGAAAGAAGGTGGCAAATTTAGGCTCATCCACCACTTATCACACCCAAAGTTAGCTCGATGAATGATGGAATTAGCAAAGAATCGGCTTCAGTTTTTTATATTTCATTCGATAGAGCTGTGGACTTTGTACGAAAGGCGGTAGGGTGCGTTGTTGGCAAAATCTGATATTGAGTCGGCCTTTCGGTTGCTCCAGTTCATAGAGATTGTTAAACCTTCTCGGGTGCGAGTTAGATGGCAGTTTTTTTTTGACTAGTGTTTGCCCGTGGCTGTCCATCTCCTGTTCCTTATTTAGATGTTCAGCTCCTTTTTAGAATGGGTAGTTTGAGTTGAAACAGGGGTAAGTTCGATCATACATTATCTTGATGATTTTCAGGATTTATGGTTTGGCAAGGGTTTTTACATACATACAGGGCCGGATTTCTGGTGGTAAATGGATTGTGCAAAAACTTTCCCTACTGGAATTATTCCCTATAGTAGTGCTATAGAACTATGGGGTAAAAGGCTGGCGAACAAGCAAATCTGTTTCTGGTCCGACAATTTAGGTGTTGTATTTGCCATTACAAATTGTCCTGTTCTTCTCGACCGGTTCTTTCATTGCTCCGGCACCTGGTACTCTCGTTGCCTGGAATTTAAAATCTGGTTTTGGAGCTAGGCACGCAAGGAGTTGAAAACTGTGTAGCTGATGCTTTGTCTCGCTTTCATTGACAGATCTTCAGGCGTCTGGCTCCAGAGGCAAACCGGATGGGGACGAGTGTTTGAAAACCTATGGGAGATCGTGGACAACAGCTCCTGAGCCTGGTACAAGCTTCATTCACCCCCGCAACTTGGTTGGCACACGGTGGCGTACATCCCAACGAATGGCTGGTGGGCCACTCATACTATCTGGGCAGTGCAGAAGGCGGAATGCTGGCCAGGCTGTCGTAACCTGGGTTTCCAAGCTGCAACTTTGTTCGGAGGGGCATCAGAGGATTACACTGGGGCAAGTTCTCACAGAAGCAGTTGGCACCCGGTCCTTTAATTCTAGTAATTCACACGGCTGGGAATGACCTCTGCCAGTCAGGCTCTCGGATCTTTTAACTCTGATAACAGAGATTTATCCCGCATGAAGAGCTTCTTCGGGAGGTTATACTGGTTTGGTCCGAGTCATTCCGCGTGTGTATGGCAGGTGCCAGTGACCCACAGCTATCGAGAGGGCAAGAAGGCTACTCGCCTTCTGTAACCCTCCAATGTATCGTTCTGTAACCCTCCAATGTATCGTTCTGTAACCCTCCAATGTATCGTTCTGTAACCCTCCAATGTAATATCGTTCTGTAACCCTCCAATGTATCGTTCTGTAACCCCCCAATGTATCGTTCTGTAACCCTCCAATGTATCGTTCTGTAACCCTCCAATGTATCGTTCTGTAACCCTCGAATGTAGGGTTCGATTTCGGTAACCCTACAATATATCATTCGGTAACCCTCTGATTGTATCCAATCAGAATTGGTTACAATCAGATTCATCAGATTCTTCCTGAAAGAATCTGATTGTAACCAATTCTGATTGGAAAAGAATCTGATTGGTTAGAATACCAAATTTTGCAACACGGCTCAAAAAAATCCATGATTTAGTAAAATCCACTCTATCCTTGATTCGCGGATCGTAGTAATCCGCCACTGAACCAGGTTCGGATACGTGATCCAGTACATCTATCTATGAACCTGTCTATCTATCTATCCATCTATCTACATATCTACATATTTAACTATCTGTATAGATCTATCTATCTAAACATGTATCTATCTATCTATTTATTTATCTATCTATCTATCTATCTATCTATCTATCTATCTATCTATCTATCTATCTATCTATCTATCTATACATGTATCTATCTATATATCTATTTATCTATCTATCTATCTAGTATCTATCTATACATCTATCTATCTATCTGTCATCTATCTATCTATCTATCTATCATCTATCATCTATTTATCTATCTATCTATCTATTATCTATCTATCTATCTATCTATCTATCTATCTATCTATCTATCTATCTATCTATCTATCTATCTATCTATCTATCCATGTATCTATCTATCTATCTATCTATCTATCTATTATTGACAGCATTCAAGTAGGAAACATTTTAAACAGTAGATGGACGAGAAACCTACCTTGTAAATGTACCTAACTAGAGCAATACCTCCGGGTGATGCACAGCAAATTAACAGCCAATAGCATTCCAAATCTGTTTAAAACACATGAATTATCAGGTTATCAGGGAGTTTTACACCAGTGCAGTGTTACACCAAGCTGCAGTGCCTGCATAAAGCCCAAAAAAAGTTTAGCGCTACCTGGTACATTGATAGGAGGTTTGTAAGTGACCCACTTCCATGACCGAGTCCTGGGAGGTGTGGGTCACTACTTCTGCGGAATCGGCGGTCCGACGAAGTTTGCGCCGTAACTGTGAAGAAAATGTTGAAAATCTCCCTAACCTGATTGGGCCAAGGTGGACGAGATTACAGCTCTGTTATACTTTGTATACAAGAAGCAGTTACTAATGTTGTATTTAGACAAAGCTCGTGTCTTGTTTTTTCGCTGTAAGTTGTTCACTTGCAAGCATTTGACCTTTTTATTTATCAAATTTGCAATGATGAGGCTGTAGTAACGTTACACTTTGATATTTTATAACAGGTATTGTAATGTCGCCTCCTGTCAAAGCACTGGGCCATGTCCTGTGGAATACAGCACTGGTTGTCTCAGTTTTTTTCATAGGTTTGTTACTGGTGTGTGCTGTTGCACTGCACGATTCTAGTACGTATTCAGCATACCCGTAAGACAGCCAACACTCTCGCGAAGCGGGGACTCATCTTTCGTCTGTTTCTGACCAGGTGATTTTTCTCATCTGCCTCGAGGATTTCCTGTTCAATACTGTAAACCGTTTATAAGATGAAAAGAACTTTGTACCTGCAGCAATATCTAATGACATATTCAGAAACCCTAGATCAGATTTCTTCCAGGAAAACTAATAGAATTTGTGCCTTTTTACACATAACAGGTCCATCTTTGTTTGTCCAAAAACACGACAACAGCATTTGTTATTATATGCCTTTAGTGTAAATGGAGATAAATATTTTCCCGTGAGATGGGACTTAGTAGCTGAACTGAACTATTTTTAAGCTAGGATAGCTGGGAAATAGTCTTTTTGGGGAGGTTCATTCTAAACAGGTTGTATCGTGTTGGTGTTCAAGCATAGTGCTGCTGTTCTCTTTGGTTATGAATTCTGACATTGCTGGATGTACCATCTCTTCTGAGGGTTAGCTGTCACAGTGTCTTGGGCCTGGCGTTTATGAACCACTGTGCAAGTTTTGTACTTGCAGGTGGCGTATAATGTAGAGGGGTTCATGGAAATGTAACGCGCCACGATGGATGACAAACGGTAAGTGTCGTCGTAAACAAAGACGAAATGCTGGACAGTAGACCGTGCATACCAAACCTAATAATGTGTGTGGTGGTAATAGGAGTAGAGGGGAACGAGGTAGATGGGGACGGTTTTCCACTGACACAAGCAGCACAACCGGCTTACAAAGTTTAAGGGGTAAGATGGTCTCCATCAAGAGCCTCCTCCACTTTTTAAACAAGCCAAGTATGATGGTCTAGTATCTCCCTGGTTCTAATTAACGGGCAAGTTTCGTATCCTGAAAATGAAAACTTATTACAGGTAATTACCCCCAAAAGACCCGTAAACGGTAAATAGTTTTGAACAATCCTGGTTCTTCGATTAGCAACTGTCAGCTTATGGATTTGACAGTTGACAAGACACAGCCACTGAATGTGTGTTAACCCTGTCTTGCCATCTCTGAGCATGCGGCCAAGCTACAGTAACAGGCTCAGTTATCAGGTTTCTAAAGTGGCTTAGGTTCACATGAGCAACAGAAGAAGCAGCGGCATTACAGTAATGAATCATAGGACAAAACTATGATATATTACACATAATAGTTAAAGAAGCCATTCTTTCTAAATGGTTTAGTATTTTGTGTGGAGTGTTCCTTTAAAAGCTTTATGTGAACGAATCTGGTAACAAGGAACAGTGTGTTGACCGTACATTAGATAGTAGGCTGTAATAAGCCCCCTTAGAACGCCCAAAAAACAATCTTTATTCGAAGCTAGTCTTAAAGACCGTTACAGCGAGTTAGGATACAACTGTGAGCAGCCCAAGTGCCTTTGGTAGAAGGGGCAGAGCAGTGGTGCTTAGGGATGTCACAAGCTCACGTGCTACTTGAGCATATCTATTCGTTTTTCAAGGCAGTGAATGTGCTTTTTTTAAGTTAGTATTGGAAGGGAACTGTTATGGGGTGGCAGTTCCCTTTAATACATGTGTTGATTCATTATGAATATTCCATTGTCGTAATTCTACAGGAATCGCCGAAAATACTAAAGGAAAATGCATATTTTTTTGTGTATATCTTAAATACCACATAAGAATCACTGGGATACCACCCCCCCACCCCCCGTATAATAAAAAACCAATCCTGCAGGGAGGGGTCTGAAATCTTGACCTGAAGAGGATTGGGTATGGACAGCGGAATTTCCTTTCCACTAGGGCAATGACGAAGGTAGTGACATTGCTCATACCGGCTGTAGGCAGACGGGCTGATCGGAGCCTTCAGGGTGTCCAGCGAGCCTTTCTCCTCAGTACATTAACTGTGTTTATATGTTGTGGCCTCTATCGTGCAATCAATGCTAGGAAAATAGCGCATCCATCGGATCTAGAGACGCTTGAGGCCTCAGTTGACAAGTAAGCAACTCAGTAACCATCTTTCGACTCAGGTTCCAAACCACCTGATGCTGCGAGATTTACCTCCAATGGAAAAGAGGCTTTTGTGGTTTATTAACACAACAATAAGAAATATATTTGGTTTTCAGCCATAAATATCAAATCTAAATAGGACTTGCCGACGAGTGCCTCTTCATTAAGGTCAGTCCACCCCAAACTCATAATTCATCACACCCTAACTTGGCCCCACTTTGTGTAGTGTAATTAAAATCCTCACCTCACTCCCAGCTCCATATGGTTTCGGGCTGTATGTTCCACCAAAGCCCAAAAAACGTCCACCAGAGCTAGCAGAGTCCATAAGGACTTGCCTCCTGTCTTCCTCTGGGAGACTTTGCACATGCTCAGTGCGCGCCCCCCTCCCTGGGGGATGTTGTTCTTGGTCTCCCTCCCCTAGCTACACAAAACCCTTGGATATATGTAGGCTCCTCCCCCAGCCCCAACCACATTATATTATCTCCAGTAAACGCTACCCCAATCTTTACTTACCTTCCCTCTATCAGTTTCTGCGCCGTTCTGAACTACCGGCCCCCTGCTTACAGTTTCAGTGCAAGCAGAGGGATCTGGGACAGTGCGGCGGATGGATAGAGGGAAGGTAGGTAATGATCGGGGGAAGTTTCGAACATAATATATGCAGTTGGGGCCCCTGGGGGAGGAAGCCCTACATATATCAAAAACACATTTTTAAAGTGTGGACAGCCCTTTTAAAGTTATGCCCTTTGTTCCTATCCCCACCCACGCAAACCCCAATAGGAGAGATTTCTGGTTCTGAATACAGCTTCATTTAGCAGTAAAGAGGTATTTTCTTACACAGTTCTTTCTTACAAACTAAGTAAGATATCCCAATCCTACACGGGTAACAAATGGGGATTATGTAACAAAGGTTGCTAGTAATGCCTGTTTGTAATTAAAAAATAAAGAAAATAGGGCTGTCCAGGTCGTTTAGAATTTTCAAGAAGTAATCCCTCTGTTATGCAGTACCACAACACACGACGTTTCGGCCTCGCTTGCCTTTACAAGAACACTTATAAAGGCCAAGCGGCGAAACGTCGTGTGCTGTGGTTGGTGTACTGCCAATAGAAGGTTACCCCCCCTTGACATATAAACGACTGGCAGCCCTACTTATTTCTTAGTATTGCTATTCTGTCAGTGATGGCCGGAAGGGACTGGTGCCTGGAGGTACCTCAAGTATTTCTTTTTTGCCTGTGTAATTAACCAATCACATTTATCTAAGTGCATGAAAAGCCAACTCTATGTAGTGCTCAGATTAAAAGCACCATCAAACACCCTGCATGGTACATGGTTAAATGGTAGTATTTAAAATTTGCAAATTTGATGAACTCGTTTTCTCTATGTTATTTTGTTTATTTTTCCCTCCACCTCTATCCTGTAGGAGTTTGTTGGAAAACATTTCCGCGTGCCGTCCGTCTGTGCTTGTTACTGCTAGTCTTTCCTTCCTACATGGCATACATGATCTGCCAGTTTCTTCCACATGGATTTTCTGGCTCCTTTATTATCTATCCAGCATATTCTTCCCTCCCTGCAGGTTTGATTAACATGTAAAGCCTTGTACAACTGTACAATTTTTGGCCCACGTACCCACTGAGTGGCTCGCGCGACTGACGTTACCGTTTTGGCTGATAAGCAACGGGGCTTGGGGGCGAAAAACTAAAACTAACTACTCCCAACACAACGAGAGATTAATGCCCATTTTCGAGGTAGTCGGTCATGGTTGCAGGCTGACATGAATTTACATGTGTTACGCTTCCTTAAGAGCGGGGAGGGTCTGGGTTCTTAGCATATCAAAGAGGCAGTAGATCTGATAAGACTGAAATTGCACAGACACTAGGTGGCAGCCTTGTTATAAAGGTGTAACCGTCCCATACAATTCTACTTCAAGGGAGGAAATGGTTTATTTGTAGGTTTAGCAACTCTTTAATGCTGGCAAAGATTTCATAGAAAGTGGAATTACACCAGTTTTTTTATAATGTTGGTTTGTGGGCCCTTAAATATGGGAGAGGACTAGGCACATGCTATATTTCCAGATTCCTGACCTTTAGCACACAAAACTGATGATGTTTTTGCTTGACGGTCTGGACCAAGCTGTTTTTGAATTTGCCCATATTTATAAAATGGTCACACGGCCCGCGTCACTTGTTAAAATTACCTGAAAAATTGGGGATCAACAAGCGAAAAATTCTTGACATCAAATAAAAAAGAAAAATATGAAGAGTAGAAAACGGACCTCAGAACTTATCCCCGTATCAATCAGGGGCTTAGGTATGTCTAATAGTAAACAAACAGGGGACTTATAAGTCATACAGTGGGTGTTAACAGAGATTTCAATTACATCTGTCATTTTTCTTATTGTGTCAAGCGAGGTTGGGTTAGAACGAATTAACTTCTCTCTCTTTGAATTACCGATCGTTTCATTCACCCAGGTCCTTCGAACCCTTTTCATCACGTCTTACTTATGATTGAAGAATTCCGGAGGCAGCCTGTGGAAAATATGGACCGAGTAATTTATTACGTTATAAGGCAACATACCGGCTCCAGAATTTCCTTGTGGCGCTGTGTGTGGTGGTCGTACGGTTGTCGGAGACGTGTTTGGAAATGACTGTGATGGGATCCATATAACTTTATTCCAATTCGTTATACAACGTCTGGCTGCGGGCGCAGCTTGGTCTGGAAAAGCTTCTTCTGCGCAGGGACGCAGTAAACAAGATACAAGTCCTTACCGACAGCAGACCACAGAGCAACTGGAGCAGCCCCACCCCACACATGACATTCTTGCTCCATCTGTTACCAAGTATGTCATTTGTAAACATAATGTCGTTCTTTTCTTACCAGTAAACGAAAGTGAGTGAGATGTAATATGTAAATTGTACACTAAAAAAATGGTGACTCATTTTAAATCTACATGAATACATGTACAGCAGCATTTACTGCGTTTGTGTTGTGTGTTGCTGCATGATTCAATCCATATTTGATTGCTTCAAGCTCAGTCCCCTGCAGACTAGCTGATCTTGTGAGGGCAAGCATGCTCAGCTAAACCCATGAGGCAGCATTGGGAGAGGGAATTTCCCACCATGCGTTACACGACCCAACCGTCACACCATTCCAGTTACAGCAAAACTATCTCAACAGAAACAGTTTTATAATTTATACTAAGGACTTGATTGGCCAGCGAAATGCAAGAGTTTCAGGCTGGAATCTAAAGAAATAAGGGGTCAGATACAACAAATAGTTATAGCTGGTAAGATTTATAGTTTCCCATAAAATAACAAATTCCCAGTGTAGATACATTCTTAAAGGAGAACTTACCCAGAGATAGATAAATACATATATACTCGATAATAAGTCGATCCAGAGTTATAAGTCGAGGTACCTATTTTACTAGAAAATGAGTAAAACATGACGACTCGAGTATAGTCGAGGGATACAAAATGTGACCAACTACTGCCATTATTTGCTGTGAGTTGTAGTTTTCAAACTTCTTCATTTGCAGAAAATTGGGCTTTCTGTATGGGACTACTTTCCACTCCCATCCCAGAGCAAACACTACATGTTCAGAGAAGGCTAGAGGATTAGTGTATTATGTTGCAGTAATTAACCTTCTTACCTGTAAAGCCATGACATATGCCCGCCTCCGCTACTTTCCAGTCCATTGCAGCCAGGCATTTCTGTATGGGATACTGTTTCCACCCCCATCACCCAGAGCAAACAACTGTTCAGAGAAGGCTAGAGATTAGTGTAGTAGGTGCAGTACACTAACCTCTTTCCTGGTAAGCCAGCATCCGCTCGCTCCGCTCCACTTCCATTGACAGCCAGCACCCGCTCGATCGGCTCATCTCCAACTCCATGGTCTCAGCATACCGGGGGAATGAAACCGGCGCCGAGTATTGCGTCACCATCGAACAGTGGAAGCAGGAGCGTTCGGATGCAGGCTTACGGATAATCAAGTTAGGACTCGAGTATAATCGGGGGCTGGATTTTCTTAGGCTTTTTTTTAAAGCCCTAAAAACCCTCGACTTATCTCGAGTATATACGGTATTTAAAAAAAGTACATAGTATGTTTTATAGACAGTTTTCCACAGTCTCAATTGTCACTCCATAGTGGTAACGCTAATAGAAATAGAATTAATATAAATGGTCAGCTTGCTGCCCCCTTTCAGCTTACCCCTAGAGTTAAAATAACTGAAAGTGAGCGTGCTTGATGAAGAAATGCTTCTACTTTGTATGAGGGTTAGTTTCAGTACATATTAAAGGGAATGGCTACTTCAGGGATTTTTTTTTTCACTTAACCATCACTGGCAATGCTTACTGAAGTTTCCTTGGGTGCAATTCCCCCTCTCTGTTACGGCAGTAAACAGGCGTGGGATTCGCCAATGTAAAGAAGCTCTTTGCCGAGCCTTTCTTTCCATTGTGTTCACTCGTAACGTAGGACACGTCAGAAAGCTGGGACGGCTTCGCGACAAGGGAACTTCATTTCAAAAGGTTTTATAAAACCCAGGGGGGTGAGGACTTGGTGGTCCTTACTTGTGTACTATAGGGGTAGGTGAAAGAAGCAGGAAATGTATGGGGTGTAAATCTATTCGGTCAATAGATTAAAAGGAAGTACAAGAAACAAAAACTTCATTTCTGGTTCATCCATGTCTATGGGTTTTTCCTATCTCGTAAATAACATTACGTAGTTTACTTATTTAATGATAAATTTGGCATTCTACTTTGGTTGATTCATTATCCTTGCTTATTGCCTGAAGATAGATTTTCTACACCTAGAATCAGTAATAAAGTAGTTTTGTCCATTTTTCCATCATGTAAAGATTAAACAGGAAATCAACAACTTTATCTGTCTGGCGCTGATTGCTTCCTCCCAGTTTCGGCAGAGTCACGCCATTTCCTCTGTTGTTGAAGACCATTGCATTTTGATTCCCAGAAGACCATACCTATTTGAAACCATAAGTGTCCCTTTAAGCATGTAATACCTATTTTAAAGTTAATATATTCAATGTAAATAAAAACGCGCATTGTGCGTACCAGTTAACTGTGTGCTTTATTTAGATACTACTAGAATCTGCACAGTGGGCAAATTATACTAGAGACAAGTGCAACTTCTTATTTTATTTTTTATTTCAGGACATGAATTCAGCTGTTAGTAACCCCCTGCAAGTCATTTCTCTCCACCTGGATGCCTTAAAAATGGTATATGTCCAGGAGACTTGCCCTCTGCTGTCAATGTCAGTTAAAGGTCTCTGTCTCAACAAACAACAGCGAGTCCGGCACTTCCTCAAATCACACAGGGGAGCAACCCATTGCGTTAACCCAGCGGAAGCGGCAGGTTGGAGTTTTCCAGGACGTAATCTGGGAATAAGATCCCAGACGCACAACTTTGCTTTGAACCGAAGCCACCAACAAGACGTCCCTGATGCCTGAATTAACAGAAGTAAGAGGAGCCAATAGGCGAGTTCTTTCTCAGATGAAGATTGTATTAAAATAACTTGAGATTTGAATGGAGGCTAACCACTAAAGAGACCACGCAACCAGAAGGCGTTAAGGTTTTAAAGCTTGTACCCAAGAAAAACTACGATTGTGCCGACATCTGATGTTTTATCTGCTGGGACCTTAGCTTAGCTTTCAATCCACCCCCTTCCCCCACGACCACCTTACCAACATGCAGCAATCTAATATTCGAGAGAAGAAGAATTGAAACCATGTGACACTGACTTAGTGTATGGAGGACGTTTTGCCCCTTGTGGTATTTTTATTTTCATGTCCTGTTTTCACCTTGATGAATTTGGATTAAAGCAATGAAACCATCCATTAACCACCGCAGGTGGACAAGTTCCCGGAGAGATTGCGGGAGAAATTTGTTTTTCTTTGGCGAGCAAAAAAAGTTGGACACAATTTGGAACACTGTAGGGATCTGGGGTCCCAATGGATCGTAGTAATCGAAGTTTACAGATTTCTTTTCTTTTCTTGTCTGGAAGAGTGATGGAGCAGATTTCAATAACATCTCCCACCCATGTTGATTGACACAGAAGCTGCACGCTTGCTATGGATTGTTTGCTCGCACTCAAATATACCCACTGGGGAGGGGTGGGGTTTCTTTTCTGGGTGTGGGTTAGGGGTATCGGCACTTGAGCGCTAGCCTTTGTCTCTTGATAGTCCCCTCTCTTTTTTCTTTTTATAGTATAAAACGCGTTTCTCCTTCTCCCCAATATGAAGTATACGAAGCTCGGTGTGACGCTAATAATAGTGGTGATGAGGAAGCTTTATTGCACAGGGATGGGTCAGAGTTTGGAAATCGCTGCACGCTTCCTGACACAGTGGTTTATAAAAGATGGCAGCATTTGCACTGTTGGAAATGAGTAACATAGCCAGTGTATGACGATCTCTCCCAAATGCCATTTGTATAAAGGCGGTGTCGTAGCCCTTGCACTTGGATATTATTATTTTCCCTCTGTCTGTTGTTAAAAAGAGAGAATTTACTTGATGTGGCTTTAGGGGGGGAAAAAAAACACAAACACATACCAAGCAATTTTTTTATGTGAATTTTGATATGGGAAAAACAAACCAAACAACACAAAAAAAAAAGAGTGAAGATGAAATTCTTAATTGATTATACTGGAAATATTGGCCGATTAAGAAAGGGAGAAAAGTTTGCAAATTCAACTTTCTATTGTAAAATGTGACTTTATTTTGCGTTTTTTTTTTTTTTTTTTCAATTACAGTGGTACACTTTGGATGTACTGACGACATAGGTGTAACTGTCTTAAAATTATATTAACACATGGGATGTGCGATTTTACTTTTCTTTTTCAAATTCTCAGTATCATGTATTTGTAACCAGATATTGTTAATGATAAGTTACTTTCCTTTCTGGCAAAAGGTCTCTGCCTCCCCCTCTGCTCAGTGAGCTTTTTACAAGTTGAGCATGTGCAAGTAGGGAGCAGGGGGAAAATGGCAAGTATTAATTGGCTTGTATGTCAGCGTCATGGGGGGGGGAGCCAGTCTGCCTCCAGAGTGGAGGCATAATTATTGCCTGAAATATTTGATTAAGCATACAACTCAATAAAGTTGCTTTAATTGGACAAGTGAGTCATTTTTTATTTGAGGTGGGTGGACATTGCCCTTTATAGCTGTAGACACCAATCAGTGGTCAGTCTACCTGCAATTAACCCGTACACCGCTGATTGGTTACTGCAATTGAAGTGCATTTAGGAATGGACGTAAAGAGAACGCACAGAGCTATCAGGTCATCACAGTTATTTTCTGTCTCAGATTGCACTGTAATGCCAGATCGAGATTTGGGGGGGGGGGATAACAACATCCACCCCCCGCAGTAATGCATTGTACTGGAATTTTACCACAGTCCCCAGAAAATGCAAATACACACACACAAGCAAAACGTCAAAAACACATGACTAAACCTGGGCCAATACACGACACATCTTGTTTATGCTCTAATATCTCCCCGATCGAAGAAAAATTGGTCTGCGTCCTCCTTATGATACTGCTGATCTATGATAAACACAATATCGTACAAACCGGAAATTTGGTCGGTATGGCCCATAACACATCTGAAACCAAATAGCAAAAAAGTCAAGCTTTGAAAAACTGCAATGTATTGCCACAGATGGTGTCTATAGCCTTTTATAATGAGGTACTCACGCTGCCAGTTGTAAAGTGTTTCTGTATAATTTTATTTATAAGGCACCACTTGGGTACTCAGCACGTACTTATAAATACAAAAAGGGGATACGTGCAAGGCATTATTTATACAGTTTAACAATAAATATTAAATACAATTATCATGATACGGTATCAAACACATAATGTATAAATTATGGATAAATTGAACAAGTGCAGCATCCCATAGACATTAGGAATGAGGAATCCCTGCCCGAAGAGCTTACAACCAAAACGTTTTTATACTCCATAATCTAAAAGTATCTCCCCCCCCCCACCAACTTTCAAGTACACAATAAAACTGTAAAATGTACCACACACTATCCCTGTAGAACTGATGATAAACTGTACATGTGCGCTGTAGGTCCACAAATCCTGACTTCAAGTTCACATGCTACCCTTACTTATATGGCCTGTACACGATGGTACACCGGTACCAATCTTTCAAAGAAGCAATTTCTAATGTGGCTACACAACACAAGTAGTTCCTCTATATTAAAGTATAAGCAATCTAAATTTTAAGACCTATGATTGCACACCCACTCCCTATACTTTGTGACAGATTGCGGGCTTGGGATTGGCATTGATCTGCTGTAACAATTCCTTGTAGGTAAAATTATGGACTGAACAGTACAAACGAAGACAGGTGGTCATGCCCACCACCTAGTATGATACTGGGTGTTTGGACATAAACTCCCCTTATTGTCTCTTCTACCTTTTTTTACAGTTTCTTCTATTTTTCCTCTGTCCTTTCTAGATACGTAGATGATTATATTTTTTTCCATTAAACTTCCTCATCAGGAAGGAGTCTATCACAATGTTCACAACGGTTGGCTCAGTAGTTGTCACTATCCTTGCAGAGAGGTCGTGAGGGTCCTGAGTTTCCGATTAACCTGGAAAATCTGCATGGAGTTTGTATGTTATCTCTTTACTTGCGTGGGATTCCTCCGGCCCACTCCCCGGTTTGCCCCCCACAATCATAAAGACATACTGATAAGTTGAATGTTTCCCAAATGTATTTAGATTGTAAGCTCTTAGAGGCAGGGTCCTGGTGTGAAATGTATACATGATTTGGATAAGGGCTAAACGGAATATGTTAGCGCTATATAAATCGCATAATAATCTTAACAATGCAGTCTGGGATTACTGCATACCTGGGAGTAACCAGTCAGCGGATTTGGGATTGATCTGCTCTAAGGGACTTTTTTGTCCAACCGAGCCGGTCACTACTAGGGAGAAATGACGGTCCTGTCGGCCAAAAATATCATATGGTGTTACACAGCTTATAGTTGGTGCCAGATCCATATAATAAAACCCTTATGTGTGTCCCTGCAACTTCCTCCCCTGGCCACTAGGTGGGCATCTTCACTACACATTGGATGGTAATGGTACGCCAGCGTCCTGCAGTAAGAAATGGCCACCTATATGTGGTAAGGTAACTTGGTGGATCTATTCGGGACTTGGGACACAGAGTGGGGACGATCTGGTGTTGAAGGATGTGGTGGGGGGGGGGGGCCTCTGATCTTCTATGCTCCCGTTAATTTAACCTGCCTAAGCACTAGTATTTATAAAAAATGCCAAAAGAATGTCCCTGCTTCGCCCACTTAAACTGAACATTTAGGAAATTGGTGTCAGATGTTATCTCCGGTCTTGGCACAGCTTTGTGCATGTATTGTCTCAGTAGAGTACCGATCTGAAGAAAGTGTTGAGGATATGTATCTGCTTGCAAATCGAGTTTCACTTCGCCACACTCATCCCAAATGTTTCAGTTTCTGTGTGTAAAAAAACACTGACTTTTTGTTTAGATCGTAACTGGCACAAACATATGAAACCTTCATAGGAGATCATCCGCTCCACATTTTTGTAATATCCCAAAACATCTGACTGGTTACTGGCTGGATCAATGCAGTATCCCAGAATGCAGTGCGACGATACCTTTCCTTAAAGGGAAGTAAGACTGGAATAAAGGGAAGAAACCTTTGACGTAGAGAAAGTAGTGAAAAAAGGGTGTGCTTGTCCTTTATATTATTAGTCCTTAGTTCTCCTTTAAGCTGTATCCTCGTCCTTTACTTTCATTGCAGATTTAAATTAATATCAATAGGTTTGAGTCTGTTCAGTTCCTCATCCAGTTATTTCACTTGATAAGTTGATGTGTTTAAAGGTAAAACTACCTTGTTAATTAGTCCTTTTTTGCTTTTTGTTTTTGCTTTCTTTAAGGTGCAATACTTACAGTTTCCCAAGGTGGAGCTCTTGCTTTACATGTGCAAATTACAATTAGAGAATTTACTATGTATGTTGTATAGTTTATATATAAACCGCCACTAGGGGATGCAGCGCTGTACAGTAACAAAATACAATAAAGTCATACAGGGGAACAAATACATCGATAGTTCAGTACATAAATATATAAATAAATACTTTAGTGGAGCTTAAAGAAACGTTGGAAACTTTACAGGAGACGCCAAAATACAATTCTGCAAATATGAATGATTATTAAGATAATATATGGGCAGTACTCACATTGACATAGTTTTTCCGCCGCATTGCATATATTTAAGGGAGAAGGTAAACTTGCAACCAGCATTTCCATAGTTAATGGTAGCTGATCCTCCCTTCTTCCTGTTGGAATGTTTGAAAAAAACAATTCTCGGTGACGCCAGGGAATGCTGGGAACTGTCATTTTTAAACTCTGGAAGGCCACAGTTTGGAGCTCCTTCTCCATATATTATCTTTGAGCTGTACAGAAGAAACTGACAACGCATTCCTTAGAGAATAGGAGTTGTACATAACAGTATCTGCAGGGCTACTGTCTGTTATCTCAATAATAAATGGATTGAATTGACCATATGTACTTCTCTTCCATTATGGACATGTGGTAGGTAGGTTGGGGTGCTAAGCGCCAACTAGTGGTGCCCAAGCTCAGCGCAGTGGCTTAATCTGCACAGTAGCATTTGTCATCATTTCTTAACTAAGAACATTATATAAAATATGACACTTATTTGTCGTTTACCTCATTATAGTTTATGAGCCTGCAGTAATCTCTTCGCCTAGTGTACTAGCATAGTTGGGAATGATCTGGGCCATGATTTACTACAAATATATTACGCAAAAGACCTACAGCTACCCAAAAAAGTAGGACTCATCATTAGATGATTTATTTTCTACATAGTAGAATACATAATTGCATCTTAATATTGTGCAGGACTGTCACCTGTGTGGGCAGAGGCAGGATGGTACACAGTAAATAATATAATAACGCTTTAATGTTTACTTTGCAATGTAGAAAACAACTTTTAGTTTTGCTCACCCCCCCTTGTCCCCAGGGCCTAACCAAATAGACAACACTTTTTCCCGTTGGATGATCCCAGACTGAGGTGGGGGCGGAGTTTAGACAATACAATTGTCCTTTAATTAATGGATTTTAACAAATTGCTGCGAGGCATCACTGGAGATATTTCCCTTGTATCTCCCTATGATGTCTTTTGTAGTTTTTCTGTGCTGCCCGGGGGTCTATTTTATCCAGTAATCATTTTTGCTAATACTTGTGTTTTGGTTTTTTTACATCATTTTTAAATTAAGAGCAAGTATAGAAATACAAATAGATGCGCTCTACAAGCCCCATTACACAACCATAGATATGAATGCAATCCTGTAAAACCATGTCCTGGTCTTTAACCCATCATTTGAACACCTTTATAACTGGTTTACAACAGTTAGAAACATTTGGTTATACCTGATGGTTGCTGCAGAGTAAAACATGTTGCACTCTTTATTAAACAAGCCCATAGGATTAATAGCTGCCGCTGTGGCATTACTTTTACTGATAATCAGTGATAAAATAATTGACTTTACCGAACTCATGGTCTGAGACTAACCTATTAGGTTACCACTGGATTGTTCCTCACTGATATCATCTACAGTTTCAAAGCGGCGGTGAGGGATGTCTCTGTTCATACCAGGACTTTAGTATCTGGAATAGTCTTGCCTAGTAATCAGGAATTGACCATTCAGCAGAGATTACATTGTCATACTGCCTGGTTGTCATAATATGACAGATATCTGTTGTAAGGGTCAGTCTGTTGGAAAGATCATTCCATAACACAGGGACAAAGATATCTCTGCTATTTGGCAAGTGAATAGTTCACAGGTCAAGTTTGCATGGTCCTATGAAAGTCTAACCCCGACTACCAGACTAAACAATTGGCCACTGATACTGTCTATATTGAATGTTTTGGACAAGATCATATGTGCAAATAATCAATGCGGAACCTTGAAAAGATCTATGCTATCTATTCTACTCTTAGGCAGTCCAGCCCTAAAAAGAAACTTACATACAGGTAAATCACCCCCAAAACCCTAACGAGTAATTTTGAAATGGATATATAAGTCAACTGAAATCCTGCCAAACAATGTCTGTTTTCCCTGTTTCGTCCTCCTGGTTCTTCCATTTAGTAACTGTCAGTTATGGATTTGACAGTTGACACTCACAGCCAATGACTGAATGTTAATCCTCTGTCGGCCTCTTCGCAGCATGCCCAGCTCAGTACAGGCTCAGTACGGTGTCTAAAGTGCTCAGTTTCCATGAGGCCTCCAGAAGCATAGCAGGCATACAGTAATGAATCATAGGGCAAAGTATGATATATATAAACATATTATAAAGAGGCCATTCTTCTAAAAGATGTGTTCTATGAGGGTGGAGTTGCCCTTTAAATTTCATTTGTAACTTTCCGATTTTTATCTCCCGTGATTTCTATGGGTCCATTTTTTGATTTTCGAATGTTTCCGAGAACGAAACTCGAACATCTCCTAATCTGCTTCTTAAAGGCATGTCCACCCCCAAAACCTATAATCCCCCCACTACTGACCCATCCCTGTATTGTGTGTAGTGTAATCCTTACCTCACATCCCAGCTCCATAGGGTTTCCCTGTAGTCCCCCCCCAAAGTCCAAACTGCCCTCCACCTGGCCTCCGGGAGAGTTTGGCATGTGTACTGCAGCCTTTTCCTTCTCCCCTCCTGCTCCTCTCCCTCTCAGGATTCCCTCCCCCTAGCGTTAAACCCTTTAGATATATGATTGCCCCCTGTCCCCCCAGCCCCACCGCGATATTATTTTTATGTTAGAAAGCTCCCGAAACTTTACTTACCTTCCCTCTTTCCCCGCCGAAATGCACTCCCGAGGCACCGCATCCGTGATTGGCTTCCGCTCAGCCCAATCACAGACGCGACTGCTGGTTCCTGCCCCTCTGCTTGCATTTTCTCGCAAGCAGAGGGCCGGCAGCGCGGCGGAGGAAAGAGGGAGGTAAGTAAAGTTTTGGGGCACTTTCTAAAAAAAAATATAGCGGTTGGGGCTGGGGACAGGGGGAATCTTATATTAAAAATCATTTTTAGGGTGGACATACCCTTAAATTCTGCAAATTCCACGTTCGAATTCATAAAGTTTCGCCAGAACTTTGAACTCCCGGAGTCCAGGACTCGTCACTGGTTACCGCCTCTACCCTTTAAAACGGCTCTGAAAATCGCCATATTGCAATGCTGTTTGGTTTCCTGCAGCCATAGAGCATTGCGTCGTATGTAGATTTCATTCATTCAGTTGTAAAGGGAAGAGGTGGTAACCATATGTATTATTTTCTTTGACATTGTAGGGGTGTTCTATAAAGAAGTTCCTTTGTATATTTATTAAAAAACAGGCAGCAAAACAGAAGGTAATAAACTGTCACAAGTAAACATCCATGAAGAATATCATAATCCGGTTCATAAATATTAAGAGAACGAATAAGCATCTTCTCTGGTTGTTCAATCAGCGATTTCCATTTATACGTCCCCCGTGTAATCAAGCTCAGATTGGACAATGTTAATAGTTTTTAAAGCAAGAACACACAAACTCTGCAAGTGCTGCCATTATTCTGGTTCATTTTAATTCTCTGGTGATATTCCTGCCGATTGTGGACCTAATATCTGTAAAGCTACTTTAAAAAAAACAGTATAAACAGCGGTTAACTAAAGGCTCAGGGAAGACTGGTCAAAAACTTTAATAGTAGGTTAGTTGGTATGGAATATTCACTTATAAAGGATACTTGCTTGATCTATATTTGATCTATATTTCCCACTGTTTTCCGCCTCCTCTACTAGATTTCTAAGCTCAATATGAGTTGCACATGCCCGGAGGAGGCATCTAAGGGATACAGTAGCATTCAGTCATTGGCTGAAGAATCAGGAAACAGAAATAGAGTCAGCATTCCAGGAGAGTCTTATAGTCTCAGCTTTCTAACTATTGTGGTTGAGTGGTGAATTATCTCTATATGGTATACAATTTTCATATAAGGGCTGGACTGATATTTAACAAGAAGACACTTTATTGTGCTGAATGTTTAAGGGTCCATCCCTGGCCAATTAGCCAAAATGATTTAAAGGGGAAGTTCAGTGCAAATACATAAACTTTAATAAAAAAGAGCAGTATTTATTCATCCCAATTACCTTAATATCCCCATTTAGCATTTTGTCAGTTTAAATAAATGCAACAGAAACTGACTCCTGTTTGCAGGACCCCTAGTAGAGAACCATTATGGTCTTTCCCTTGACCCAGAACGCCTGGTTGATTCAGTTGCTCAGTAGAGATCTGAGCATGTTTGACCCATCCAACAGCATCAGTGAAATTACTGTTAGGAACATTCCAAGGATGTGGTGCAATCTGGACAGAAGAAGGACCGTTAGACATGAAATGTCATCTCACTAATGTCACAGCAGGGAAAAGCAAGGGTGGTATAATTAAACTGATTTTTCAAAAGTAAGAGACTCGAAAAATAACTAAGAAGGCATCACAAAACTAACAATTTACAAATTAACAATTTCCACTGAACTGTCCTTTAAAGTTCAAAGAAAATGCTTATTATTGGAGATAAATGAGTTGCATTTGTGTATTTAGATACAAGATCAAAAAAATTCTTTTTAAAGGGAAAAATACTAACAAGGTACATATTCCCTTAATGATCCACAGGACATCAGCAGAAACTGATTCATTTGTTTATCTATTTCATATCCGATTTAGAATTAAAATATTTTCTAAGTCCCGGAGATGTTTTTGTTAGGGTGATTAGATTTAGCCTTTTAGATTTTTACCAACCATGAAAACTACTGAAATAGTAACTCCCAGAGGTGATTATAGTAGAGGGAATCGTACAGATGGCAGCCAAGTGTTTTCAAAGACTCTGCCATGTTAATGGTCAAACTGTAAAATGATCATCTTGGCGATACCTCCACCATTTTAAATACATTAAGTGGTTTAAAGGGTATGTCCACCCCCCCAAACTAAACCCCTGGCAATCCAGCACCACGGCAACCGCCCCCTCCTAAAACCCCCCCCCCGCAGGGCCCTTTCCCTCTCACCCCTTCCCGCCCACGCTGGTGTAACTTTCGATTCGTTTTAGGATTTCTTATTCTCCTCCAGCACCACCTAACAGCTATTCAGGGTACTGCAGTGAGTCAGTGTTCTGTGTTTACAAATTTTATTTCATTATTATTATTAGGATTGTATATAAATGAGGATTTTATTTAATCTTCCGTAGCGTTTACAATTACAAGGATACATTCATATCAGGCCCTGCCCTGAAGAGCTTACAATCTAACACATTTTTTGACACACTACACCTATCAGTAGGTCTTTATGAGTGTGGGGGAAACCGAGTGCCCGGAGGAAACCCACGCAAGCCGGAGGAGAACATACAACTCCTTGCAGAGTGTCCAGGGTGGAATCGAACTCCGCGCTGAAAGGCATCAGTTCTAACCACTGAGCCAAATAAGTATAAATCTATTAAAATTTATATAGGATTGGTTGTCATGTAGGGACATGCCCAATCACAATCGGGACACAACTTGCCAGGCGGTAAATGACAGCCATCTCGGCAACAAAAATATCAGTGCCAGATACCGATTGGCCCGTGTGTGTACCCAGCTTTATGGCTTTGTGTATCAACAGCAGCTGTTACAATCAACATCCCCTGTGACTCAGCCAATGGAAACGGTACAGTCAGTTTGTTCCAAGGAGGCCATTGTCAAGTGCCTCTTCTCTCACTTCCCAACATCCATTTGCACTGATGTCCCCAAGGATTTCGTTACAATTTAGATTTCAGGCCGAGTCCTTTCTGAACATCTGCTCCCTTAGACTTAGTCCTGTTAGGCCATTGTTTTTGTTTTTCTTGCCTAATATGGGAATTCGGATTTGTTAAGTGTATTTTGTTTTAACGACCCGTTCCTGACCTTCTTCCTCCGTTCCGCATTACTTAGGAACTTTCTGCGAGGAAGATTTCTTTTTTTGATCTTCATTTATTTTGGGTTGGTCAAGAGGCCAAAGAAAAACACTCTCCGCCATTTTGCTAACCATCTTTCCCTCTGATCTCATCCTCCTAGCGGTTGGGGAAGGTTGAGGATCCTATTGTAGGCACAGCAATGTGGCGTTAATTTGACGGGGGGGGTGGGTTAGTTTAAGGTAATTAAAAGATGGAAGGTCTTTGATTATTAATTTGGATTTGAAGAGACAGATTCCTGTTCTTTCTATTTTTTTTCTTCTTCTTCCTTTTTTCCGTTTATTCTTGCTTTTTTGGACGTATCTCCACCCACAGTTTTGAGCTAGAGACATGAAATTCGGTACGACGTGCGGGGCATATAGGAGAAGTGAGCTATTACCTAGCTAAGGAATTCCGCAGAAGTGTTACACAGCGTTATCTTTGAATTTAAAGCATTTTCCCCATAGACTTTCCCCATAGACTATAATGGTAAAAAGCCTCAAAAAACATAACAGTCTGTTTCATGGTCATAAAAACAAACACTGATACCCCCAACCCCCCACACAGACACAGGTACCCCACCTAACTGACCTACCTTACATTCCCATGGAAGACCTTAATTAAAGGGTAACTATAGTCAAAAAAACCATTTGGATAAAATCAGTTGTTATATGGTCATACACGCAAACACCATACCCCCATACCTCACACAGGTACACAAACCTAAGACCTACCCTCCCATTCCTTTTGGCAGTCATACTTAAAGGGTAAATAAAGTCAAAAAACTACTTTTATATATCCTCAAAAGACATATTTTGATTAATCATAAAAAAAGTTTTTTTTTTTAAAACCAGCCCTGAAACAGTACACACAATATTGGCCCTACCCCTCCATAATGTTGAAACCAATACTTAAAGGGTAACTAAAGTAAAAAAAAAAAATTTGACCAACACCAAAAAACGCTTCTGCAGCCTTTGTAAAGCCCGACATACAAGTTTATACTATAAACTTTCCCTTTCTAGTTACATGTTTTGTGTAGGGTAGTTCCAAGTACAATATAGAGGATAATGTGATAACAAATGCTCTTTTAATATCACGCATAAAAACTCAGATTGTTATTAAGCACTTACTACATTAGTAACAGTAACAGATATTCCTGATTCGAACTGACGTTAAAAAGACAATCTTGTTTCCCCTGAAATACTTTGACCTCCACAAATCATGTCAGGGTCTGAAAACTTTCCACTGATTTATACATTATATTATAATGAGCTATAAGATATTACAATGATCTGTATGTATGACTATTATAAGATCTATAAGGTAAGGTATACAATGAATTTATATGATATTATACTGATCTGTAAGATATTACAATGATCTATACAATATTAAATGATCTATACGTATTGATAATGATCTATAAGAATATTACATGATCTGTATATTATACATGATCTATAAGGTAATACAATAATCTATATGATATTATACTGATCTGTAAGAGATTTACAATGTATATATTATATGATAATGTACTAAAGATATTATAATGATTTACAATAATGTAATGTAATATGTACTGATCACAGGTTATGATAATGATCAATATGATATTATACACGGTGGCTCAGTGGTTAGCACTGATCCTTGCAGCGTTGAAGTTCTGAGTTCGAATCCCCCCTTGGACACATCGCAAGGAGTTTGTATGTTCTCCCCGTCTTGTGTGGGTTTCCTCTGGGCACTCCGGTTTTCCCCCACAATCATAAAGACATATTGATAGGTTGTATGTGTCAAATAAATGTGCTTAGATTGTAAGCTCTTCGGGGCAGGGTCCTGATGTGAATGTATACTGTACATGTAATTGTAAAGCGCTATGAAAGATGTTGGTGCTATATAAATCTACATTAATAAAATAACTATAAGATATGATAATGATCTATACATTTTTTTAATGATCTTTACAATATTAAAATGATCTTTACGATATTGTAAGATCTATAAGCAATACAATGATTATAAACTATTATATCTATAAAATATATAATTGATCTATAAGTATTATAATGATCTATAATAAATAGAATTAAAAATGATCTATAAATATTATAATGATCTATAAGCATATTCATAATAAGATTTATAATGATATTATAATATAAGATTTAAAATGATCTGTAATATTTATAATGATCTATAAGATATTAAAAGACCAATAAGATATTTAATGAATATTATAAGTATTATAATGATCTATAAATATAAAATACTAAAATGATCTATATATAATATAATGATCTATAAGATATTATAATGATCTATAGAAATGATACTACTAATGATATAAAATAGTATAATGATCTTTATGACGGTAGGTCCTTACCTGACTTGCTAATGCCTGTTCTGATTGCTGACACGCTGATATGGAACGAAAAGTCACAATAGTTAGAAAGCTGAGTTACCTGAAACGCTCTTTGTTAACCCCTCTTTCTGCCTTCCTGCTCCTTCAAGTCAGCAGCTGTCAGTTCAAGATGCAACCATTGACATCACAGCCCTTTAAGGAATGTATACAAGGTAATAGGTAGAGAAGTTCTTACATTGAATAGGGGCCAAAAGTGGTATACACTCATATTGTGGCTATAAACGTTCCCATTTCTTTTAAACATACAGATATGTGTATAAACACAGTATTCATGCACTATTCATCGCAATCGTTTATATTTGAGCTGTAGTTTCTCCATTTAAAGCAACGGTAAGAATCTGATTGTGAGCTACCCATAATATAAAGTAACATTGTTATTGCTGCGTACATTTACACAAATTCATGTGTCGCCTTTTAGCCGTCCATGTAACCGAGATCGCTAGAATGTGGGAATGTTAAACTAGAGATAAAACGTTAAACCAGCTCCTAGTGTATATTTCTCCGCCCGATAATTAAGAGAATATTTCGCTTTCCTCGCCCGCATTCTCCGCGCTTTAGAGATCACAGCGGGAAATGGTTTTGGAATTGTTTCGAATCTCTCCGCAAAATTGGCTTTGACACAAAGGCAGCTTATTCCTCTCAGAGGCGGTGGGTGAAATCTATGCAGATTTCTTTTTTTTTTTTTTAGATGCATCTCCACATAAAATTATTTTATGTTGGGAAATTAGCCTTGGAAAAGATCCCGGGTAGAGAATCGCTCAACAAGGAAAGCGTGGGAATGTGTTAATCTCTCTGACGAGAAGCGTTCACAGCCCATAGCATGATAGTGTTTATTTTATTCTTGTATGTTTCTTGCCTGTAATGCTCGTTGGATCTGTAAGATATACACGGATCCCAGAAGCCACTGCAGTGAAGGAATGCTGGGAGTTTTCCTGCATCTGAATGTCCGCGACCTGGACATCCCTGTTCAATTTAAGTCCAATTTCGAAACGGAACCTCATTTTGAGCATTCTTAAAGATCAAAAGTTACAGGAAATCGCAGTTGAAAGTTGAAAAATCTCAGTCAAAATATTGAAAAAAATCTCGCTCAACAAATGGAAAATGGATTTGAATTGGATTTCAATATATTCTGTAAAATAATCATTTAAAATAGTTTAAAATAAATTTAATATAATTTAACCTAGTTACTGTGTAGGAGTAGCTAGACAGACTTATAGATAGTATTCTGCTAGTATCTAGATAGTATTCTGGAAATCTTATAGTCTAACGGGATTGGCATATGGTGGCTCAGTGGTTAGCACTGAGCTTTGCAGTGCTAAAGTCCTGAGTTCGATTCCACCCTTGGACACATCTGCAAGGAGTTTGTATGATCTCCCCGTGCTTGCTGGGTTTCCTCCTGGAACTCCGTTTTCCCCCACAATCATAAGGACACTGATAGGTTGTATGGGTCAAATAAATGTGCTTAGATTGTAAGCTCTTAGGGGCAGGATCAGATGTGTATGTATCTCTGTACTTGTAAAGCACTACAGAAGAGTTGGAGCCATATAGATCCATAATATTAATGCTTGTCTACAAGTATGGGAGGAGTGATTATGCTTTTTTTTTTACATAATTTATTTTTTATTTACTAATAATTGCTTGCACTTATCCACTTTTTTGTATACTCTGTATTGTAAAATGTCCCTTAAAGTTAAAATAAGATTGTGTTATTGCACAGACAAAGCTCAGATTGGTAAGGATCCTGTGGTTAAAGGGTAAGAAGGATGATGATACCAGAATTAGTCTGGGGAAACACAAGACACTGAAACACCAATTCCATGGAAGGTTGCAGTAGTCACGGCGGTACAATTGGGAATTAGTAATTTTGAGAGAGAAGAGTGCATGCAAAATCATGCACATCATCCACTGAATATAAAAAGCATTACATGATGATAATTTATGGAATAACATCTATTAATATTCCACCAGGACATGCTGTAAAACTTAGGGTAATACATAGTGCCAGTCTCCTCCCTCTGGCTTCTCCCCGCCATGCAACATTAGCAGAGCGAGAAAAGGCTAACCTCACAAATTCAACAGAAAACACATGCAGCCTCATATATGATGAAGCAACCGAAATCAATAGTGCAGTTTGTCAGGCTGTGCATTTGTAGCTCGGGCACTAGAGGAGACTAGTTTACTTTTAACATGGACAAACACAGAATGCAGAGGAAACACAAAGCTGTATGATTAGGATTGCTGTATGAATGCTATTTTATTTCTCTATATAGCGCTACATATTCCACAGCGCTTTCAATTATTCTCAATTCACATCAGGCCCTGCCCTGAAGAGCTTACAATCTAATCACTTTATGTACACATACAACCTATCAGTATGTCTTAGTGATGTGGGGGGAACCCATGCAGCACGGGGAGAACATACAAACTCCTTGCAGATGGTCCAAGGGTGGAATCGACCAGGGGGATCACCAGGGGCTAGAGAAATTATAGGTGCCTGCCACGCCCCATTAGAAATAAAACATCTCCAAAAAAAGGGACCACCAAATAGATTTACACACAATTTAAAACGAGATTCTCGCCCTGACACCGTCAATGTACCACTCCTATTGAGACTTAAAATCGATAGACTTTAATAACCTCCCACATGTTCTGCTGTCGTGTAGCTGGTTATAAGTGAGTGTTATCAGGTCGGCTAGCAAATGGAGCTGGTCAAGCAGTCAGGGGAATGCTTTTTACCTGCACGTAAATAGAAATTCAAATTAGGACAACTCCACCCCCATAAGAAACATCTTTTAGAAAAGAATGGCTCTTTATAAATGTTGATATATCATACTTGTCCTATGAATTCATTACTGTATGCCTGCTATGCTTCTGGACTGCCTCATGGAAACTGAGCAAATTTAGTGACCTGTACTGAGCCCGAGCATGCTCAGAGGGCATCTAGGTGATTTGATTAGATCAGTATTGGCTGTGATGTAAAGAAAAGTGCTCTAAAAAGCCTCATAACACAAACTTTTGGAATATTTTGTTATAAAAATGTAATATGCAGATATTCTAACACATTCTTATGCCAATACATTGCCGTTGCAATTATCTGTCAGCAGCCAATCAGTTGACTAATGCGATATACTGTAAAACGCTAGCATCTGGTTGAGGAATGCTGTAATTATAGCTCGGACAAAAATGTTTTGACCACTTGTTGCTGCTCCCTCTGTCTCTCCCAGAGTGAAACACACTGAGCATGTTCAAATCAGTGAATAGAGGAAGAGGAGGGGACTAGAAGCAGTAGCAAGCTATAAAAACAAGGAACCTGATGTGGAACTTGGACCACCAATTTGTCATCAATCTCTTTTGTGTGTTAATGGGTTTCAAAATACGGAAACCATCACATAGTAATCTCCTCCCTATTGCAGATGTCCTATAATTTTGTCCCCAAAAATGCTTTTTGTGATGAATTTGCCCAGTTTTGACACTGAAAAAGTCGACCATTTTATCACAAAACTGACAAACATTTTATAGCAAAACAGAAGTTCTGCCTCTGAAATTCCCTTTTTTAATCATAATTTTGGATAAAAAATTCCATTTTGCCTTGAAATCTCCCCTCTAGATTTCCACTGTTATATTTCATCCGTGAAATCTAAACACAAAATTTACTGTTTTTTTCGCAAACCACTAGAGAAACAAACACATTTGGCTCCAAAATGGACCCTCATCTCCACACTCCATGGAATCCCTTTACACCCAAATTTCTAATCTGTGTTTCTAACACGTCTCCAGACTCATTGCAATACTTGGATGGAAATTTTCAAATGTTGGGTTGAGTGCATTTTGCACGTTTTATGCGCTGTTGTGACTGGGCATTTAATTTATTGAGACAACTACAGCTGATAAAAAAAAAATCTCTTGTCATCGCAGGAGATTTATTTTTTTTCCCCTTTAATTTATGGATTTTTACATATTTTACTAGACGGACATTATGTGCTGTAGAGTTAAGCATGTGTTTGCAAGAGCACAGTGTCAGCTGCAGGTCTAAAAAGATATATTGCAAATCCATAGGAAGGTCCTGTTTATGAAGATGCAGAGAAATATTGGTTCTCTGACTGATACAGTAGAATTTATTCACATCCTTTTGTGCCTGAATACTTGTTACTTTACATTTTACTTCAAACGTTCCTTTTAATTTATTTTTAATTCCCTATTAAATGAAAGGACAGGTTTCGTATATTAGAGGAACTAAGTGTTCTGCTAATGTAAAGAAAATTGTGAACCAAAGATCTGGGCTCTCTATAATATTAAGATTTATCTTCTCGTGAGCAAGGTTGGATTGGAAGGAGTCCAGGGAAATCCTCTATGTGTGGCCCACATATTATTGACCCACAGAGACAGAAAATTATTAAACCTTTGGGCACCAGGTAGCACCTGGCAATTATTTCCTGGTGGGGGTACCTGAATCTTGTATTTTCTGGTTGTTTGCACATGGTATCATATTTCCTTGTGGGGGGCACCAGTCGCAAATACCCTGGTGGTGGCGCCCCTGGCCTTGTATTTCGGTTGTGGGCACCTGCTTTATATTTTCGGTGGTGGGCACCTGGCTTTATATTTCCTGGTTGTGGGCACCTGTTTTTATATTTCCTGGTGGTAGGCACCTGGCTTTATATTTCCTGGTGGTAGGCACCTGGCTTATATTTCCTGGTGGTAGGCATTACTGACTTTAATTTCCTGGTGGTTGGTATCTGGCTTTATATTTCCTTGTGTAAGCCCTGGCTTTATATTGCCTGGTGGTAGGCATCTGGGTGTATACTTTCTGGTGGTAGGCATCTGGCTTATATTTTCTCGTGGTAGGTATCTGGCTTTATATTTTCTCGTGGTAGGTATATGGCTTTAATTCTTCCGGTCGGTAGCGCATCAGCGACTTACATATTTATGGCTGGTTAGGTATCTGGTTTATATTTCTGGCTTCGGTCTAGCTGCTACATTCTTCCTCTTGGTCTCAGGCCACCTGCTTTATCATTACATCCCGTTGGTGTAGGAAACCATCCGACTTGCTTCATGATTTTCCTGGTGGTAGGGGCACCATTATTCGCCTGGTGTGCACTGTTATATGTTCCTGGTGGTAAGTCACCTGTTTTATATACTTCTCTCGAGTTCTCTCCGTGGTACCCGGCACCGTTGCTGATATTTCTTTAGTATCCCTGCTTATATTCCTGGTGGTAGGATCCGGCCACTCGTGCTATTTACTATGTGTGCCCTCGCTGATATTTGTGGTAGTCGTCACATGCATTTTCTCTGGGTTTCGGCACTCCTGTCTCTTTATATTGGTTTCTGGTTATATGCCGGGTGTTGGCACCTGGCTTTATATTCCTGTTGGTAGGATCTGGCTATATATTTCTGTGGGTGGGCCACCTGGCTTATATTTCCTGGTTGAGGGCACCCTAGTCCTAAATTTACAATCCTTGGGAGTATACTGCAGTAAAGTAACACCACTCTAACTTTAATTTTAGTATTCCATTCATTCTGCTTAGTCTTGGTGTAGAAAATTAACTCTTCGTCTTGATTATACACAATGCTGTTTTTCTCGTTTTTTTAATCTCCATCCCCCACACTCCTGATAGTATCTGGACTAGAGAAGCATCTATATCACCTCGGATAATTTTTTTCCATTTACTAAGTCTCGGGCCCATTAGCCCAAATAAAAATAACAGTTGGAACACCCAAAAGGTGTTTGTTGCACTAATAAGTCAACATCAAATGCTAACTCAACCCACCTAAACAATCCTCTACCTCACACAGTGCCAGGGTCGGACTAGGGTGGACCTCTTCCGATACTATGTTGTTAATGAATGTTTTCCAAAATTGTCCAATCACCTTTCTTTCCAGTATTTGACATTTATAAGCAGTGTAAACTAGGAGTCAGTTTCCTGCACATTGCCCATTTAGAGGTTATACGAAACAATTCTCTCAGCTGGTAGGCAAAATAAATAGATCCTCTTTAAACTCAGCCACTATCAACATACCGATGTTAATCTCCATATACCTAATTACATACTTGTGCACACGTGCAACTGATTACTAGGCTATACAAATCTTCTCGAGGGTATTAGTTTCGAAAAACTTTATACAACATAGACAACGAGTAACACCCATCTTATCGACCCTTTTTCATCACTACTGGGACCCATAAAATATAACCAGTATATCTGCACTTCCACTGGCATACTTTATACACCTAGAATAAGCATAATCAATGCACAGTCCTAGGCCGCCATACAAGATCATTTATTGCACACTGGCATACTTTATAAACATAGAAAAGATATCAATGCACATTCCGAGGCCCCATACAAGATCATATACTGCACACTGGCAACTTTATAAACAATAGAGTAAAAGATAATCAATCCGACACTTCACATTAGGCCCCTTCCATACCCTTTACAATCATCTTAACTGCCATTCCTCACTTATAATCATTGACAAATGGAATCTAATGCACCCGCTACGGCTCTCCCAACGACATATTATTGATGGAAATTTACCATACAGCAATCACATCTTCCTAGGACCCCATACAAAATCATATATCTGCACACTGGCACACATTTATAAGACATAGAAAGATAATCAATGCACATTCCTAGGCCCCATTACCATATACCTATATCGCAAACTGGACACTCCTAGTAAGCAAGGGTTAAGATATGCACATTCTGGCCTGCAGACTTAAACTGGGCTACTCTAAACAAGGTGTAGTTTATGGACATATGAAAAACCTTTCCACCCGTCAAGGTAACCCCAAGTCTGGAAGTCCTAACGTCTAACCTTTTTTACTTCAATTACATCCAGTGATTTATATTAAAGGATAGGGCCTATCATTAAGTGGCGTGTTGGGGGTGCTATTACCCACATGGAAGCTGACTTGGTTCCCAATAGATACATTACAAAACAAGGATTGTGGAGAGGCACTCCAAATTGGCTAATTTACATTTAGCGGACTTTTCTTTCTTTCCTATTTTTGGAACGGTATCTCGATTGGTCAAACTGACTTTATACCAAATATTTCCATAGAATAGGTTTATTTACATCATGCCATCTTCCTGGGCCCTCGATCCATGATTACTATTACTCTATGCCAGGTGTTGCATATATTTTGAATTGTTATCGGGGCACAGGAATGTGATACATTGATTTTATCCTTTTTTTTCTTTTCATCTAATATCAGTTTTCTCTCTTCCTTAGTTTTCCTCTGCTGTTTTGATAAGTCCATTTCCCCGCACATTCCAGTAACCTTTCACCGATTCAGGTTGTTATGTCATGCTATCAGTCTTTCAGCGCGCAGTCTATCTGGTTTCTAACACTACAATTTCTCGCCTTATATCCTTACAATATATATCAATATTTCAAACTGTACTCACACTGTCTCTCGCTGCAACAGCCCTATAACTGCTATACACGTCCTTGGGTCCCTGAATGTGTCTGATCACAGGCTTCGCGTGGAAATAAGATCGGTAAGGAACCTTTGTGTAGAAATGTTGTGCCAATGTGACATGAGATTCACCCCAGTTATCCGGTGATGAATGTTGGACTATTCTTGACAGGAGTATTACATATGCTCCTCATCATATATATCTTTGATGACCCTTTGACACTTCATATAAGTCCGTATTCCTGCCTTTATCTCAACCAGCTAACTACATCTCATATCACCATCCTATACTAAAAGTCTCGGTCTGTAACTCCCTTGAAAGCCCTGACGGGTACAAGATCGGAATGAAGTGAGAAAATTGGCAACTGGCACAATATGTTGTTTTTGGTGAATTTGATATAGACTAGTTTTGGCTCCCTAATTTTCTTGCATGCCTCATCTCAGCAACTTGTACGAGGGCCGTGTATTATTTCATGTCGAGTACTCAGTCCGCACGTAGTGCTTTAATAATGCACTTCAGGAAAAGATTCCTAGCATATGTTCATGTGTTTTTATTGCTGACGCGCCACCGTGCAATGCCTACCAGACCGCATGCTAGTCGCACACAAAATAGGGTGACCGCACGCACTCCCATAAGCAGATCACAGCGCAACAGAAAGCTTTTCAAAGCACAATCGCTGATCGCAATCGGATGCGTTCTTAAAACAATAGTGTGGTCAAGGCCGCTAATAATGCTTTTTACCTGGCACGGCAAACGGATGTGTCTATGGTTCAGAATATGGGCGGTCAGAGGATCAACAAGGACACAAAAACCGTGGTTAATTGTTGATCGGGCACTTTTTCGACCCGAAAACTCATGGAACCCCTCCGCAATCCACCCCACAAACCCCATAATCCCTCACTAAGCCCCGCGCCACTGTGGGTTCCCACAGACGCATGTGTTCCACCGCAAACTGCCTGAGGGCAGCTTCACACATGGCTTCCATATTTAAAGGAAGGAAGGAAATAAAATAAGAAATGATTCAAAATAATGTAGACATTAGTTTCCAGTTAAGGGACGAGCGCATTTTGCGAGCGAGAATTATCGTCAACGCGGGGGAGAATTTCGTAAATGCGACGTCATCTTTTATTAACTCATCGTCTTTATTTAGAAAAACTCCAGATATTCCCCCAAACCAACCAATCACGCGCTCTCGGTTGTTAGCTCTGGTTCTTTCACACCCAACGAACGTTATTAATGTCCCTAAACGTGATGATTTCCATGAGAATGGAACTAAATGTGCTGCATTTCATGTTAAAAATGATGAATCCCATTACCATAGAGTAAACATGGTGACATACTAATCTTTTAATATATCTCTTTATGAACATAAAACATATATTTCCCCCAGACATTAATACGCTCCGTTATGAGACCAATAAACTTCACCATCAGAATCGATGGCACAAGCAGGAATTTTTTCTACAAAAGCGCAAAAAAAAAAAATAATGTTTGTAAATTTGTTTTGTTTTCTACTGAGCCAGCAGAATCCTGGACGGGACACCATGGTTATTATTTCAATGAGTGGTAGGGAACGTGTTCATTCTGCAGCGACCATGAGAATTCAGCAAAGTGTTTTCCTCATTGTAGTAGATCTGAGTATATTGGTAAACATTTGATTGGTAGAGGCAACATGAAACAGCTGGTGACTCCTCTTATCAAATGGTCGTGTGGGCAATAGTCAGAACATGTGTTGTGGCACTACTTATAATAAATGTGATGAACCTGATTGGATACCTCTGATTTAGGTTACACCACACTTCACCCCTTATATATACATGTTTATGTAACCTCACTGATTGCAACATAAACCTCTCTCTTACTGTCCGGCATCATTTATTAATAGTGTATTATAAGATTCCCAGCACTTTATCCATTATGTCCGACCCTGTCCCCAAAGAGCTTTACCAATCTAAGCGCAGCACATGCATGCACAAAACGGTCGCATTGTCACGCTCATTCGGGTGGTCCTTGTGTGGTGGTGTGACCAGGTGGGATGTTGACTTACAACTCATTCTGTACCGTTTTCACCCCGTAATACCTCACTTGACGTCAGCGTCAGGGCCATAACCCCAACAGGAGACCATTCTCCATGTCCTAGAATCTTAGTAGATCCCATAATCAAGAATTTTTACATAAGGGGCTCGCCCTGTAAACACATCCCAAATCCCAACCGTGTCAGGCTACTAGGTATTAGCCGGGGACTTGGCGCAGTTATGTAGATGAGGACCACCATTTCCCCATATTTATAAAGGTGAAAAATGGTTCTTAAAATGGTGAAGGATGGGTTGTAAAGCAAGGTGTTGCATGGGGGGGGGTTGGTTGGGTGTAGCATGGGTGGGTGGGCTGGTGGTAGCATGGGGGGCTGGTGTGCAGCATGGGGGGGCTGGTGTGCAGCATGGGGATGCTGGCTGTGCATCATGGGGGGGCTGGTTGACAGCATTGGGGGGGGGCTGGTGTGCAGCATGGGGGGGCTGGTGTGTAGCATGGGGGGGCTGGTGTGTAGCCTGGGGGGGGCTGGTGTGTAGCATGGGGGGGCTGGGGTGTAGCATGGGGGGCTGGTGTGTCGCATTGGGGGGGATGTGTTGCGTTAGCATGGTGGGAGCCGTGAGGTGCATGGGGGTCGAGCAGGGGGGGGCTGGGTGTAGCTGGGGGGGCTGGTGTTGCAGCATGGGGGCGGTGTGTTGGTAGCATGGGGGGGCTGGTGGTAGCATGGGGGGCTGTTGTGTAAGCATTGGGGGGGCTGTGTGTGTATCCATGGGGGCTGGTGTGTAGCCATGGGGGGGCTGGTGTTGTAGCATTGGGGGGCTGGTGTCAGCATGGGGGGATGGGGTTGTAGCACTGGGGGAGCGGTGTTTAGCATGGGAGATGCTGGTGTGTAGCCATGGGGGGCTGTGGTGCAGCAGGGGGGCTGGTGTGTAGCATGGGGGAGCTGGTGTCGTAGACATGGGGGGCTGGAGTGTGCGATGGGGGGCTGGTGTTGCAGATGGGGGGAGACTGGTGTGGTAGCTGGGAGGCGGTGTTAGCATTGGGGGTGGGATGGTGTGCAGCACTGTGGGGGGCTGGTGTGCAGCATGGGGGGCTGGTGTGTAGCAGGGGGAGCTGGTGTGTAGGATGGGGGAGCTGGTGTGTAGCATGGGGGGCTGGTGTGTAGCATGGGGGGCTGGTGTGTAGCATGGGGGGGGGCTGGTGTGCAGCATGGGGGGGCTGGTGTGCAGCATGGGAGGAGCTGTGTGAGCAGATGGGAGATCGGTGTGTTAGGCATGGGGGGCTGGTGTGCAGCATGGGGGGCTGTGTGTCAGCAGGGGAGGGTGGTAGCTGGGGTGAGCATGGTGGTGTCGGATGTGGAGAAGGGGGCTGGGGTGGTTAGCATGGGGGAGCTGTGTGTAGCATGGGGGGATGGTGTGTAGGCTGGTGTTGTAGCATGGGGGGGTGGTGTGGCAGAATTGGGGGTGGTGTGTAGCATGTGGGATCTGGTGTTAAGCATGGGGTAGATGGTGTTTGTGACATGGGGGGGCTGGTGTAGCATGGGGGGGCCTGGTGTGCAGCATTGGGGGCTGGGTGTGAAGCATTGGCTGGTGTGACAATGGGGGGGCTGGTGTGTAGCACTGGGGTGGGAGCTGGTGTTGTTTTAGCTGGGAGGTGACTGGGGGGCTGGTGTGCAGCATGGGGGGGTCTGGGTTGTGTGCACATTGGGGGGCTGGGGTGACAGCATGGGGGGGCTGGTTGTGCGCATGGGGGGGGGTTGTGTTAGCATGGGGGGGCTGTGTGGCATCAGCATGGGGGGCTGGTGTTGTAGCATGTGGGGGGCTGTGTGTTTGTAGCATGGGGGTGGCTGGTGTGCCTAGGATGGGGGGGCGGTGTGTAGCATGGGGGGGGGCTGGTTGTGAGCATGGGGGGGGTGGTGTGTAAGCCTGGGGTGGGCGTGTGTGTGGGTGTTGTCTGGGTGTGTGCAGCATGGGGGGCTGGTTGTCAGCAGGGGGCTGGTGGTGCAGATGGGGAAGCGTTGGGGGGGCTGGTGTGTAGCATGGGGGGGCTGGGTGAGAATGGGGGAAGGGGTGTTCAGCATGGGGGGCTGGTGTTTTGTAGCATGAGGGGGCTGTGTCGTGTGTATGAGGCAGCTTAGGGGTTTGAGGGGGTGGGTGTGGCATGAGGGACGTTTTTTGTTGTAGCATGGGGGGCTGGGTGTAGCTGAGGGGGGGCTGGATGTTGTAGCATGACGGGGGCAAGAGAGCATTGGGGCGGGGTGTAGGGGGGTTAGCATGGGAAGGTATACTGTATATTTATTTACCATTACCGTTAAAGTGTATTCATACTGAAAAATTACTTGCGTCATCTTAACTATATACATACAGTAAGAGATTTTTTTCAGATTTACTCATTCCGTAGCTTTAAAAATAACCCTGCCCCCAACATTCATTCTTCTGCCAATATAACAGAATAACCCCTAATAAATAGCAAAATGTACCCCTTACTGTAAAAATGTAAGATAGTTAAATGGCTGTTTGTACAAGACACAAGCTGCAGGCCGTTATTGTCTATCCGCAAATATGATAGAGATTGTGATCAGCGTATATAGATAGATAGATAGATATAAGATCGAAGATAATAGATTAGATAGATATACTAGATAGCTATGATAGATACTGTCATACGATCGCTAGCTGAGTAGATGATAGATACACTGTATATAATGACGATAGATAGATAGATTGATAACATGATAGATAGATAGATAGATAGATCGCGACAGATAGGTAGATATCGCTAGCTCGCTAGAGACTCTGATCTAGCTCTCTCCTAGAGATGCTCGACGTAGATAGTAGATAGATAGATAGATAATAGTATAGATAGATAGATAGATAGATAGATAGTACGATAATACCTACGTATAGATATTCGAGTAGATCATGCTTAATAGATCATGTAGAGAGAGAAGATAGTATAGATAGACAGATCAGAGTACAGACAGACAGACAAGCCGACAGACAGACAGAAGATAGATCATGTAAGACATGTCTAGATAGATAGTATTAGATAGATAGATAGATAATAAAAGTAGTATGATATAGATAGAATAGATAGAAAGATATAAAGATACGATAGATAGATAGATAGATATGAATAGAAGATATATAGAATGAGATAAAAGATAGTAGATGATAGATAGATAGAAAGATCGAAGATAGATAACAATGATATAGATAGTAGATTAATAATAGATAGAGTAGATAAGATAGTAGCTGTAGATAACAGAAGATAGATAATGGATAGATAGATGAGATAAGTAGAAGATGATAATCGATAGACAGAAGTAGATAGATCGATACATGTATAGATAGATAGATATATGGAGATAGATAGAATAGATAACATAGATAGTATAGATAGCTAAGATATGTAGTGATAGAAGAGAGATAGATGATAAATATATAGATAGTATAGATCGATAGAACATGGATATAGATAGAGATATGGATAGGTAGATGATAGATAGATATAACTATCTATATATCTATCTATCTATCTATATATCTATCTATCAATCTCTATCATATTTGCGGATTAGACAATACGGCCTGCAGCTTTGTGCTTTTACAACAGGCATTTTAATATCCTTACATTTTTACAGTAAGGGGTACATTTTGCTATTTATATTTAGGGGTTATTCTGTATATTGGCAGAGAGAATGAATGGGGGGCAGTGGTTAAAGCTACGGAATGAGTTAAATCTGAAAAAAATCTTCTTACATGTATTTATAGATTAAGATGACGCAAGTAATTTTTTCAGTATGAATACACTTTAAGGTAATGGTAAATAAAATTATACCCATGCTACACGCTTGCCCCCTCATGCTACACACCAGCCCCCCTATGCTACACACCAGCCCCCCCAGCCCCCCCATGCTACACACCAGCCCCCCATGCTACACACCAGCCCACCCCATGCTACACACCAGCCCCCCATGCAACACACTTGCTTTATAAACCCAGCCTCCCCATTTTAATCCATTTCACCTTATAAATATGGGAATGGTGGTCTCATCTACATAACTGTGCCAAGTCCCGCGTAATCCTAGTAGCCCTGACACGGTGGGATTTGTGTTTACAGGCCCTGAGCCCCTTTATTAAAAAGTCTTTGATTATGGCAATGCTACTGATTCTAGACATGGATGAATGGTCTCCTGTTTAGGGTTATGGCCTGACGATGACGTAAGTGATATTACGGGGAAAACGTTACAGAATGAGTTGTAATCAACATCCCCACCCTGAGTCACACCACACACAAGGACCCACCAAGACTGTGACACTGACCAGTTTTGGGCAATCAGTGTGGCGCTTAGATTGGAAGCTCTTTGGGACAGGTCGGACATAATGGATAAAGTGCTGTGGAATCTTATAAACCTATTTAATAAATAAGCCCGGACAGTAAGGAGAAGGTTATTACAATGCAGTGAGTTAAATAACATTAGATATAAGTGAAGTGTGGGGTACCTGATAATCAGAGGTATCACAATCAGGTCAACACATTATTATAAGTGCCACACAACATGTTTCTGACTATGCCACACCCTTTGAAAGGATGTCCAGGCTGTTCATTTGCCTCTACCAATCAAATGTTACCAATATACTAGTCTACTACAATGAGAAAACATTTGCTGACATCTCATTGGTCGCTGCAGAATGCACAGTTCCCTACCACTCATTGAATAAATCCCATTGTCGTCCAGATTCTGCTGCTCAGTAAAAACAAAACAAATTACAAACATTATTTTTTTTTTTTGCGCTTTGTAGAAAAATTCCTGCTTGTGCCATCGATTTGATGGTGAAGTTTATTGTCTCATAACGGAGCGTATTAGTCTGGGGGAATAATGTTTATGGTTCATAAAGAGAATATATAAAGATAGTATGACACCATGGTTTTACTCTATGTAATGGGATTCATCATTTTTAACATGAAATCCGCACATTTAGTTCCATTCATCCTGGGAATATCACGTTAGGGACATTAATAACGTTTCGTTTGGTGTGAAAGAACAGAGCTTACAACCGAGAGCGTGATTGGTTGTTGGGGAATATCTGGGAGTTTTATCTTAAAAGACGTGAGTTAATAAAAATGACGTCGCATTTTACGATAATTCCCGCGTTGCGATAATTCTCGCTCGCAAATGCGTCGTCCCTTAAATGGAAACTAATGTCTACATTATTTTAATCAATTTATTATTTTATTTCCCCTTTAAATATGGAAGCCCATGTGTGTAAGCTGCCCGCAGGCAGTTTGCGTGGAACTACATGCGTCCTGTGGGAACCACAAGTGGGCGGGGCTAGTGATGGGGATTAGGGGTTGTTGGGGGTGGATTGGGGAGGAGTCCTGGAGTTTTCGGGTCAGATGCCCGAGTCAACAATTAACACGGTTTATGTGTCATTGTTGATCCGACTGACCGCCATATATGAACATAGGAACATCCGTTTGCCGTGCAGTAAAAAGCATAGCTTAGGGCTTGGCCACACTAATCTGTTTTAACGCACCATCCGATTGCGATCAGATTGTGCGTTGAAAAGCTTTCTGTTGCGCTGTGATCTGCTTATGGGAGTGCGTGCGGTCACCATTTTGTGTGCGACTAGCATGCGGTCTGGTATTGCATTGCAGTGTGGCCTCAGCATAAGAAACACATGAACATATGCTACGGAATCTTTTCCTGGAAGTGCATTTTTACAGCCACTCCATTCTCGTGCTGAGGAGCTGGATTACCACAATGATAAATAAAAATTTTTTGTACACCGGCCCTTTAATACCAGATTGTTCTGTAATTGTCAGGCAAATTCTCATCAAAGAACATTAGGAAGCCAAATAAACTCCCGTCCTGATTATCCAACATTCACTTCCCAAAACAAACAGGATGATTTATGGCCCAATTTGCACAACAATTTTCTCATCACTGTTTCCTTTCGCATCTATGATACCCAGTGCAGAGCCTTCGATCAGACACTTACATGGGAGTCCCAGACCGTGTTATAGGGCAGGGTTTATATACGTTGGATTCTGCTTGCAGGAGAGACCAATGTGATAGCAGCTTCTACATATGATTATTATTATTATTACGGATTTATATAGTGCCAACATCTTCCGTAGTGCTTTACAATTACATTCACATCAGGACCTGCCCCGAAGAGCTTACAATCTAAGCACATTTATTTGACATATACAACCTATCAGTATGTCTTATTGTTGTACTGTGAATGTGATGTGGGAAATGGACTCTTTCAAAACACAGAGGAAACACAGATGAGATGAGACACAACCTGATATTTGATTTGCATAGAAAAGATAATCAATGCACATTCCTAGGCCCCATACAATATCATATTATCTGCACACTGGCATAGAGATAATAGGATATTGTATGGGGCCCAGGAATGTGCATTGATTATCCTTTCTATGTTTGTATAAATGTTTGACCAGATCAGTAGCACTTCCGCTAAATGTAGTTGTAAATTAGCCTAATTGGAGTGCTTCCACAATCCTTGTATTGTATGTATCTATTGGGAAGCCAAGTCAAGCTTCCATGTGGTAATAGCACCCCCAACACGCCCCTTTAATGATAGGCCCTATTCCTTTAATATAAAGCACTGGATGGTAATTGAAGTAAAAAAGGTTAGACGTTAGGACCTTCCAGACTGGGGTTACCTTGACGTGGTTGGAAGGCTTTTCATTCATGTGATCACAGTAATGTATACTAAAACCCCTTTGTTTATAAGGTATGCCGGTGTGCAGATTATATGATATTGTATGGGGCCTAGGAATGTGCATTGATTATCTTTTCTATGTCTATAATATATGCCAGTGTGCAGATAATATGATATTGTATGGGGCCTAGGAATGTGCATTGATTATCTTTTCTATGTTTATAATGTGTGCCAGTGTGCAGATAATATGATCTTGTATGGGGCCTAGGAATGTGCATTGATTATCTTTTCTATATTTATAAAGTATGCCAGTGTGCAGATAATATGATATTGTATGGGGCCTAGGAATGTGCATTGATTATCTTTTCTATGTTTATAAAGTATGCCAGTGTGCAGATAATATGATCTTGTATGGGGCCTAGGAATGTGCATTGATTATCTTTTCTATGTTTATAAAGTATGCCAGTGTGCAGATTATATGATATTTTATGGGGCCCAGGAATGTGCATTGATTATCTTTTCTATGTTTGTATAAAGGTTTGACCAGATCAGTAGCACTTCCGCTAAATGTAGTTGTAAATTAGCCTAATTGGAGTGCTTCCACAATCCTTGTATTGTATGATATTTGACTTGAGTTTAAAAGATCTATTTATTTTGCCTACAGAGCTGGAGAATTGTTCGTTAAGCTTCTAAATGGGCAATTGCAGGTAAACTGACTTCCTAGTTTACACTGCTTATAAATGTCAAATACTGGAAAGAATAAAGGTGATTGGACAATTTTGGAAACATTCAATTCAAACATAGTATCGGAGTCCACCCTATGTCCACCCTCGCAAGTGTTGGGGGTTTGGTTTAGATTTGATGTTGACTTATTAATCAACATAAACCTTTTGGGTGTTTACATTATTGTGGCTCCTAAATTACCATTTAGATATCCGGTGATCTTGCTTCTTCCAGATTCAAAGGGAGTTTAAATCGATTGTTATATTCCAGAGAAGGATTTTCCAGACAACAGAATAATGGAATACATTAAAGTTAATGGTTGTACTCTACTGCAGTTTATCTCCATTTGTAAATTTAAGACTAGGTGCCCTCAACCAGGAAATATAAAGCCAGGTGCCCACCCACAGGAAATATATAGCCAGATGCCTACCACCAGGAAATATAAAGCCAGGTGCCTACCACCAGGAAATATAAAGCCAGATGCCTACCACCAGGAAATATAAAGCAAGGTGCCTACCACCAGGAAATATAAAGCCAGGTGTCTACCAACAGGAAATATAAAGCAAGGTGCCTACCACCAGGAAATATAAAACCAGGTGCCTACCACCAGGAAATATAAAGCCAGGTGCCTACCACCCACAGGAAATATAAAATCAGGTGCCTACCACCAGAAAATATAAAGCCAGATGCCTACCACCAGGAAATATAAAGCCAGGTGCCTACCACCAGAAAATGTAAAGCCAGATGCCTACCACCAGGAAATATAAACCAGATACCTACCACCAGAAAATATAAAGCCAGATGCCTACCACCAGGAAATATAAAGCCAGATACCTACCACGAGAAAATATAAAGCCAGATACCTACCACGAGAAAATATAAAGCCAGATGCCTACCACCAGAAAGTATACAGCCAGATGCCTACCACCAGGCAATATAAAGCCAGGTGCTTACCACAAGGAAATATAAAGCCAGATACCAACCACCAGGAAATTTAAAGTCAGATGCCTACCACCAGGAAATATAAAGCCAGGTGCCTACCACCAGGAAATATAAAGCCAGGTGCCTACCACCAGGAAATATAAAAACAGGTGCCCACAACCAGGAAATATAAAGCCAGGTGCCCACAACCAGGAAATACAAGGCCAGGCGCCCACCACCAGGGTATTTGCGACCTGGTGCCCACCACAAGGAAATATGATACCATGTGCAAACAACCAGAAAATACAAGATCAGGTACCCACCACCAGGAAATATAATGCCAGGTGCCTACCTGGTGCCCAAAGGTTAATAATTTTCTGTCTCTGTGGGTCAATAATATGTGGGCCAACACATAGAGGATTTCCCTGGACTCCTTCCAATCCAACCTTGCTCTACGAGAAGATAAATCTTAATATTTATAGAGAGCCCAGATCTTTGGTTCACAATTTTCTTTACATTAGCAGAACACTTTAGTTCCTCTAATATACGAAACCTGTCCTTTCATTTAAGGTAGGGAATTAAAATAAATTAAAAAGGAACGTTTGAAGTAAAATAGTAAAGTACAAGTATTCAGGCAAAAGGATTGTGAATAAATTCTACTGTATCAGTCAGAGAACCAATATTTCTCTGCATCTTCAATAAACAGGACCTTTCCTATGGATTTGCAATATATCTTTTAGACCTGCAGCTGACACTGTGCTCTTGCAAACACATCTTAACTCCTACAGCACATAATTCGCGTCTAGTAAAAGTGTAAAAAATCCCATAAATTAAAGGGGAAAAAACACAATAAATCTCCTGCAGATGACAAGAGATTTTTTTTTATTCAGCTGTAGTGTATCAATAAATTAAATGCCCAGAATCACACAGCAGCCATAAAACGTGCAAAATGCACTCAACCCAACATTTGAAAATTTCCAAAGTATTGCAATGAGTCTGGAGACGTGTTAGAAACACAGATTAGAAATTTGGGTGTAAAGGGATTCCATGGAGGTGGAGATGAGGGTCCATTTTGGAGCCAAGATGTTTTTGTTTCTCTAGTGGTTTTGCGAAAAAAACAGTAAATTTTTGTGTTTAGATTTCACGGATGAAATATAACAGTGGAAATCTAGAGGGGAGATTTCAAGGCAAAATGGAAATTTTTTATCACAAAATTATGATTGCAAAAAAGGGAAATTTCAAGGCAGAACTTCTGTTTTGCTATAAAATGTTGTCAGTTTTGTGATAAAATGTCGACTTTTTCAGTGTCAAAACTGGCAAATTTCATCACAAAATCAGTTTGGGGACAAAATTATAGGACATCTGCAATAGGGAGGAGATTACTATGTGATGTGTTCCGTATTTTGAAACCCATTAACACCAAAAGAGATTGATGGACAAATTGTGGTCCAAGTTCCACATCAGGTCCCTTGTTTTTATAGCTTTGCTACTGCTTCTAGTCCCTCCTCTTCCTCTATTCACTGATTTAGACATGCTCAGTGTGTTTCACTCTGGGAGAGACAGAGGGAGCAGCAACAAGTGGTAAACATTTTTTGTCCGAGCTATTAATTTACAGCATCCAACCAGATGCTAGCGTTTTACAGTATTACTGCAGTTAGTCAACTGATTGGCTGCTGCAGATTAATTGCACAGGCAATGTATTTGGCATATAATGTGTTAGAATATCTGCATATTACATTTTTATACAAAATATTCCAAAAAGTTTGTGTTATGAGGCTTTTAGAGCACTTTTCTTTACATCACAGCCAATGACTGAATCCTAATCACCTAGCTGCCTCTTCTGAGCATGCTCGGGCTCAGTACAGGTCACTAAATTGCTCAGTTTCCATGAGGCATCCAGAAGCATAGCAGGCATACAGTAATGAATTCATAGGACAAAGTATGATATATCAACATATTATAAAGAGGCCATTCTTTCTAAAAGATGTTCTTATGGGGGTGGAGTTGTCCTTTAATTTGAATTTCTATTTACGTGCAGATAAAAAGCATTCCCCTGACTGCTTGACAGCTCCATTTGCTAGTCCGACCTGATAACACTCCCTTATTAACCAGCTACACGACAGCAGAACATGTGGAGGTATTAAAGTCTATCGATTTTAAAGTCTCAATAGGAGTTGGTACATTGACGGTGTCAGGGCGAAATCATCCAGTTAAATTGTGTGTAAATCTATTTGGTGGTCCCTTTTTTTGGAGATGTTTTATTTCTAATGGGGCCTTGGCAGGCACCTATAATTTCTCTAGCCCCCTGGTTGATCCCCCCTGGTCGATTCCACCCTTGGACACATCTGCAAGGAGTTTGTATGTTCTCCCCGTGCTTGCATGGGTTTCCCCCACAATCATAAAGACATACTGATAGGTTGTATGTGTACATAAAGTGATTAGATTGTAAGCTCTTCAGGGCAGGGCCTGATGTGAATTGAGTAAATAATTGTAAAGCGCTGTGGAATATGTAGCGCTATATAAGAAATAAAATACATACATACAGCAATCCTAATCATACAGCATGTTTGTGTTCCTCTGCATTCTTGTTTGTCCATGTTTAAAAGTAAACTAGCTCCCTCTAGTGCCCGAGCTACAAATGCACAGCCTGACAAACTGCACTATTGATTTTCGGTTGGCTTCATCATATATGAGGCTGCATGTGTTTTCTGTTGAATTTGTGAGGTTAGCCTTTTCAGCTCTGTCTAATGTTGCATGGCGGGGAGAAGCCAGAGGGAGGAGACTGTGCACTATTATTATCCCTAAGTTTACAGCATGTCCTGGTGGAATATTAATAGATGTTATTCCATAAATTATCAATCATGTAATGCTTTTTATATTTCAGTGGATGATGTGCATGATTTGCATGCACTCTTCTCTCTCAAAATTACTAAATTCCCAATTGTACCCGCCTGGACTACTGCAACCTTCCATGAATTGGTGTTTCAGTGTCTTGTGTTTCCCCAGACTAATTCTGGTATCATCATCCTCTTACCCTTTTAACCAAGGGTCCTTTACCAATCTGAGCTTTGTTGTGGCAAGTAACACAATCCTTATTTTAACTTTAAGGGACATTTTTACAATACAGAGTATACAAAAAAGGGGATAAGTGCAAGCAATTATTAGATAAATAAAAAATAAATTATGTAAAAAAAAAAGCATAAATCACTCTCCCATACTTGTAGACAAGCCATTAATATTATGGATCTATATGGCTCCAACATCTTCTGTAGTGCTTTACAATTACAGAGATACATACACATCTGATCCTGCCCCTAAGAGCTTACAATCTAAGCACATTTATTTGACACATACAACCTATCAGTATGTCTTTATGATTGTGGGGGAAAACGGAGTTCCAGGAGGAAACCCACGCAAGCACGGGGAGATCATACAAACTCCTTGCAGATGTGTCCAAGGGTGGAATCGAACTCAGGACTTTAGCACTGCAAAGCATCAGTGCTAACCACTGAGCCACCATATGCAATCCCGTTAGACTATAAGATTTCCAGAATACTATCTAGATACTATCAGAATACTATCTATAAGTCTGTCTAGCTACTCCTACACAGTAACTAGGTTTAAATTATTATTTTAAACTATTTTAAATGATTATTTTACAGAATATATTGAAATCCAATTCAAATCCAATTTCCATTTGTTGAGCGAGATTTTCAATATTTTGACTGAGATTTTCAACTTTCAACTGCGATTTCCTGTAACTTTTGATCTTTAAGAATGCTCAAAAATGGAGGTTCCGTTTCGAAACTTGGACTTAAATTGAACAGGGATGTCCAGTCCGCGGACATTCAGATGCAGGAAACTCCCAGCATTCCTTCACTGCAGTGGCTTCTGGGATCCGTGTATATCTTACAGATCCAACGAGCATTACAGGCAAGAACATACAAGTAAATAAAATAAAACACTATCAGTGCTATGGGCCTGTGAACGCTTCTCGTCAGAGAGATTACACATTCCCAGCGCTTTCCTTGTTGAGCGATTCTCTACCCGGGATCATTTCCAAGGCTAATTTCCCTAACATTAAAATAATTTTATGTTGAGATGCATTACGGAAAAAAAAAAAAGAAATCTGCATAGATTTCACCCACCGCCTCTGAGAGGAATAAGCTGCCTTTGTGTCAAAGCCAATTTGCGGAGAGATTCGAAACAATTCCAAAACCATTTCCGCTGTGATCTCTAAAGCGCGGAGAATGCGGGCGAGGAAAGCGAAATATCTCTCTTAATTATCGGGGGAGAAATATACACTAGGAGCTGTGTTTAACGTTTTATATCTCTAGTTTACATTCCCACATCTAGCGATGCTCGGTTACATGGACGGCTAAAAGGCGACACATGAATTTGTGTAAATGTACGCAGCAATAACAATGTTAACTTTTATATTATGGGTAGCTCACAATCAGATTCTTACCGTTGCTTTAAAGGAGAACTACAGCTCAAATATAAACGATTGCGATGATAGTGCATGAATACTGTGTTTACACATATCTGTATGTTTAAAAGAAAGGGGAACGTTTATAGCCACAATGATGAGTGTTAATACCACATTTTGGCCCCTATTCAATGTAAGAACTTCTCTACCTATTACCTTTTAGCATTCTTAAAGGGCTGTGATGTCAATGGTTGCATCTTGACTGACAGCTGCTGACTTGAAGGAGCAGGAAGCAGAAAGAGGGGTAACAAAGAGCGTTTCAGGTTTAACTCAGCTTTCTAACTATTGTGGACTTTTCGATTCCATATCAGCTTGTCAGCAATCAGAACAGGCATTAGCAAGTCAGGTAAGGACCTACCGTCATAAAGATCATTATACTATTTTATATCATTATAGTATCATTTCTTATAGATCATTATAATATCTTATAGATCATTATAATATTATATAGATCATTTTAGTATTTTATATTATAGATCATTATAATATCTTATAGATCATTATAATATCTTATAGATCATTATAATATTGTATAGATCATTTTAATATCTTATATTATAGATCATTATAATATCTTATAGATCATTATAATATTTTATAGATTATAATATTGTATAAATCATTGTATTGACTTATAGATCTTTACAATATCGTAAAGATCATTTTAATATTGTAAAGATCATTAAAAAAAATGTATAGATCATTATCATATCTTATAGTTATTATTATTAATGTAGATTTATATAGCACCAACATCTTTCATAGCGCTTTACAATTACATGTACAGTATACATTCACATCAGGCCCTGCCCCGAAGAGCTTACAATCTAAGCACATTTATTTGACACATACAACCTATCAATATGTCTTTATGATTGTGGGGGAAACCGGAGTGCCCAGAGGAAACCCACACAAGACGGGGAGAACATACAAACTCCTTGCAGATGTGTCCAAGGGGGGATTCGAACTCAGAACTTCAGCGCTGCAAGGATCAGTGCTAACCACTGAGCCACCGTGTATAATATCATATTGATCATTATCATAACCTGTAGATCATTACATATTACATTACATTATTGTAAAGATCATTATAATATCTTTTAGATCATTATCATATAATATAGATCATTGTAATATCTTACAGATCAGTATAATATCATATAGATTATTGTATTACCTTATAGATCATTATAATATCATACAGATCATTGTAATATCTTATAGATCATTATAATATCGTATAGATCATTATAATATTGTATAGATCATTGTAATATCTTACAGATCAGTATAATATCATATAGATCATTGTATTACCTTATAGATCATTATAATATCATACAGATCATTGTAATATCTTATAGATCATTATAATATAATGTATAAATCAGTGGAAAGTTTTCAGACCCTGACATGATTTGTGGAGGTCAAAATATTTCAGGGAAACAAGATTTCTTTTACGTCAGTTCAGATAAGGAAATATCTGTCTGGTTACTAAGTAGTAATGCTTAATAACAATCTGAGTTTATTATGAGTGATATTAAAAGAGCATTTGTTATCACATTATCATCTATATTGACTTGGAACTACCCCTACACAAAACATGTAACTAGAAAGGGAAAGTTTAAGTATAAACTTTGAATTCGGCTTTAAAGGCCGCAAACTTTTTTGATGATTGGTCAAAAATTTTTTTTTTTTACTTTAGTTACCCTTTAAGTATGGTTGCAACAGTAATGGAGGGGTAGGCCAATAGGTGTGTGTACCTGTGTCAGGGCGGGGGTTAAAAAAAAAACTTTTTTTATGATTAATCAAAATATGTCTTTTGAGGATATATCAAAATTAGTTTTTTGACTTTATTTACCCTTTAAGTATGACTGCCAAAGGAATGGAAGGGTAGGTCAGTAGGTGTGTGTACCTGTGTGAGGTTGGGGGTATGTGTTTTGCGTGTATGACCATATAACTAACTGATTTATCACAAATGTTTTTTGACTATAGTTACCCTTTAAGTAAGGCTTCCATGGGAATGGAAAGGTAGGTCAGTAGGTGGGTGTACCTGTGTCTGTGTGGGGGGTTGGGGGTATCAGTGTTTGTTTTTATGACCATGAAACAGACTGTTTATGTTTTTTTGAGGCTTTTTACCATTATAGTCTATGGGGAAAGTCTATGGGGAAAATGTCTTGAAATTCACAGATAACGCTGTAACACTTCTGCGGATTCCTTAGCTAGGTAATAGCTCACTTCTCCTATATGCCCCGCACGTCTGTACCGAATTTCATGTCTCTAGCTCAAAAACTGTGGGTGGAGATACGGTCCAAAAAAGCAGAAGAATAAAACGGAAGAAGAAGAAGAAAAAGAAATAGAAAGAACAGGAATCTGTCTCTTCAATCCAAATTAATAATCAAAGACCTTCCATCTTTTAATTACCCTTAAACTAACCCCCCCCCGTCAAATTAACGCCACATTGCTGTGCCTACAATAGGATCCTCAACCTTCCCCAACCGCTAGAGGATGAGATCAGAGGGAAGATGGTTAGCAAAATGGCGGCGAGTGTTTTTCTTTGGCCCTTGACCAACCCAAAATAAATGAAGATCAAAAAAAGAATCTTCCTCTGCAGAAAGTTCCTAAGTAATTGCGAACGGGAGGAAGTAAAGGTCAGGACGGGTCGTGAAAACAAATACACTTAACAAATCCGAATTCCCATATTAGGCAAGAAAAACAAAACAATGGCCTAACAGGACTAAGTCTAAGGGAGCAGATGTTCAGAAAGGACTCGGCCTGAAATCTAAATTTGTAACGAAAATCCTTGGGGACATCAGTGCAAATGGATGTTGGGAAGTGAGAGAAGAGGCACTTTGACATCGGCCTCCTTGGAACAAACTGACTGTACCGTTTCCATTGGCTGAGTCACAGGGGATGTTGGGATTGTAACAGCTGCTGTTGATACACAAAGCCATAAAGCTGGGTACACACACGGGCCAATCGTTAACTGGCCTGATATTTTTGTTGTCCAGAGATTGGCTGTCATTTACCGCCATGGCAAGTTGTTCCCGATTGTGATTGGGCATGTCCCTACATGACAACCAATCGTATATAAATTTTAATAGATTTATACTTATTTGGCTCAGTGGTTAGAACTGATGCCTTTCAGCGCGGAGTTCGATTCCACCCTTGGACACATCTGCAAGGAGTTTGTATGTTCTCCCCGTGCTTGCGTGGGTTTCCTCCGGGCACTCCGGTTTCCCCCACAATCATAAAGACATACTGATAGGTTGTATGTGTCAAATAAATGTGTTAGATTGTAAGCTCTTCAGGGCAGGGCCTGATATGAATGTATCCTTGTAATTGTAAAGCGCTACGGAAGATGTTAAATAAAATCCATCATTTTATATAAATCCATAATAATAATAATGAAAATAAAATTTGTAAAACCACAGAAACTGGACTCACTGCAGTACCCTGAATAGCTGTTAGGTGGTGCTGGAGAGAATAAGAAATCCTAAAACGAATCGAAAGTTAACACCAGCGTGGGCGGGAAGGGGTGGAGAGAGGAAAGGGCCCTGCGGGGGGGGGGGGTTAGGATTGGGGGGCGGTTGCGTGGTGCTGGATTTGCCAGGGGTTTAGTTTGGGGGGGTGGACATACCCTTTAAACCATTAATGTATTTAAAAATGGTGGAGGTATCGCCAAGATGATCATTTTACAGTTTTGACCATTAACATGGCAGAGTCTTTGAAAACACTTGGCTGCCATCTGTACGATTCCCTCTATAACTATAATCACCTCTGGGAGTTACTATTTCAGTAGTTTTCATTGGTTGGTCATAAAAGTCTAAAAGCAGCTAATCACCCTAACAAAAACATCTCCTGGGACTTTAGAAAATATTTTTATTACTAAATCGGATATGAAATAGATAAACAAATGAATCAGTTTCTGCTGATGTCCTGTGGATCATTAAGGGGAATTATGTACTTTTAGTTATTTTTCCCTTTAAAAAGAATTTTTTTGATCTTGTATCTAAATACACAAATGCAAGCTCATTTATCTCCAATAATAAGCATTTTCTTTGAACTTTAAAGGGACAGTTCAGTGGAAATTGTTAATATTTGTTAAATTGTTAGTTTGTGTGATGCCTTCTTAGTTATTTTTCATAGTCTCTTACATTTTGAAAAATCAGTTTAATTTATACCCCTTGCTGTTCCCTGCTGTTGACATTAGTGAGCTGACATTTCAGGTTCTAACGGTCCTTCTTCTTCCCAGAATGCACCACATCCTTGGAATGTTCCTAACAGTAATTTCTACTGATTGGCTGTTGGATGGGTCAAACATGCTCAGATCTCTACTGAGCAACTGAATCAACCCAGGCGCTGGGTCAAGGGAAAGACCATAATGGTCTCTACTAGGGGTCCTGCAAACAGGAAGTCAGTATTTCTGTTGCATTTATTTATACACTGACAAAATGCTAAATGGGGAGATTAAGGTAATTGGGATGAATAAATACTGCTCTTTTTTATTAAAAGTTTATGTATTTGCACTGAACTTCCCCTTTAAATCATTTTGGCTAATTGGCCAGGGAAGGACCCTTAAACATTCAGCACAATAAAGTGTCTTCCTTGTTAAATATCAAGTCCAGCCCTTATATGAAAATTTGTATACCATATATAGATAATTCACCACTCAAACCACAATAGTTAGAAAGCTGAGAGCTATAAGACTCTCCTGGAATGCTGACTCTATTTCTGTTTCCTGATTCTTCCAGCCAATGACTGAATGCTACTGTATTCCCTTAGATGCCTCCTCCGGGCATGTGCAAACTCATATTGAGCTTAGAAATCTAGTAGAGGAGGCGGAAACAGTGGGAAATATAGATCAAATATAGATCAAGCAAGTATCCTTTATAGAGTGAATATTCCATACCAACTAACCTTACTATTAAAGTTTTTGACAGTCTTCCCTGAGCCTTTAGTTAACCGCCTGTTATACTGTTTTTTTAAAGTAGCCTTTACAGATATTAAGGTCCACAATCGGCAGGAATATCACCAGAGAATTAAAATGAACCAGAATAATGGCAGCACTTGCAGAGTTTGTGTTCTTGCTTTAAAAACTATTAACATTGTCATCAATCTGAGCTTGATTACCGGGGGACGTATAAATGGAAATCGCTGATTGTACAACCAGAGAAGATGCTTTATTCGTTCTCTTAATATTTTATGAACCAGGATTATGAGATTCTTCATGGATGTTTAGCTTGTGACAGTTTATTACCTTCTGTTTTGCTGCCTGTTTTTTAATAAATATACAAAGGAACTTCTTATATAGAATCACCTACAATGTCAAAGAAAATAATACAATATTGGTTACCACCTCTTCCCTTTACAACTGAATGAATGAAATCTACCATACTGCAATGCTCTATGGCTGCAAGGAAACCAACACAGCATTGCAATATGGCGATTTTCAGAAGCCGTTTTAAAGGGTAGAGGCGGTAACCAGTGACGAGTCCTGGACTCCGGGAGTTCAAAGTTCTGGCGAAACTTTATGAATTTCGAACAGTGGAATTTGCAGAATTTAAAGGGTATGTCCACCCTAAAAATGATTTTTTAATATAAGATTCCCCCTGTCCCCCCAGCCCCAACCGCTATATTTTTATTTTTAGAAAGTGCCCCAAACTTTACTTACCTCCCCTCTTTCCTCCGCCGCGCTGCCGGCCCTCTGCTTGCGAGAAAATGCAAGCAGAGGGGCAGGACCAGCAGTCGCGTCTGTGATTGGCTGAGCGGAAGCCAATCACGGATGCGGCTGCCGGGAGTGCATTTCGGCGGGGGAAAGAGGGAAGGTAAGTAAAGTTTCGGGAGCTTTCTAACAATATAAATATAGCGGTTGGGGCTGGGGGGACAGGGGCAATCATATATCTAAAGGGTTTAACGCTAGGGGGAGGGAATCCTGAGAGGGAGGGAGAGGGAGGGAGAGGGAAAAGGGCTGCAGTACACATGCCAAACTTCTCCCGGAGGCCAGGTAGGAGGGCAGTTTTTGGGACTTTGGGGGGGGACTACAGGAGAACCCTATGGAGCTGGGATGTGAGGTAAGGATTACACTACACTACATGATGGGGCCAGTAGTGGGGGGATTATAGTTTTGGGGGTGGACATGCCCTTTAAGACAGATTAGAGATGTTCGAGTTTCGTTCTCGGAAACATTCGAAAATCAAAAAATGGACCCATAGAAATCAACGGGAGATAAAAAATCGGAAAGTTACAATGAAATTTAAAGGGCAACTCCACCCTCATAAGAACATCTTTTAGAAAGAATGGCCTCTTTATAATATGTTTATATATCATACTTTGCCCTATGAATTCATTACTGTATGCCTGCTATGCTTCTGGAGGCCTCATGGAAACTGAGCACTTTAGACACCTGTACTGAGCCTGTACTGAGCCTGGGCATGCTCAGAAGAGGCAGACAGAGGATTAACATTCAGTCATTGGCTGTGATGTCAACTGTCAAATCCATAACTGACAGTTACTAACTGGAAGAACCAGGAAGCAGAAACAGGGGAAACAGGACATTGTGCAGGATTTCAGGTTAGACTTATATATTTCACATTTCAAACTATTACCGTTTAGGGTTTTGGGGGTGATTTACCTGTATGTAAGTTTTCTTTTTAGGGCTGGACTTTAAGGTAGAAATAGCAATAGATCTTTTCAAGGTTCCGCATTGATTATTTGCACATATGATTCTTGTCCAAAACATTCAATTAGACCAGTATCAGTGGGAAGATTGTTAGTCTGGGAGTGGGGTAGACTTTCATAAGGACATGCAACTTGACCTGTGAACCTATTCACTTGCCATACGCAGAGATATCTTTGTCCCTGTATGTTATGGAATGATCTTTCCAACAGACTGACCCTTACACAGATATCTGTCATTATTATGACAACCAGGCAGGTATGACAAATGTAATCTCTGCATGAATGGTCAATCTCCTGATTAACTAGCAAGACTATTCCAGATACTAAAGTCCTGGTATGAACAGAGACATCCCTCACCGACTGCTTTGAACACTGTAGATGATATCAGTGAGGAACAATCTCAGTGGTAACCTAATAGGTTAGTCTCAGACCATGAGGTTCGGTAAAGTCAATTATTTTATCACTGATTATCAGTAAAAGTAATGCACACGGCAGCTATTTAATCCTATGGGGCTTGTTTAATAAAGAGGTGCAACATGTTTTTACTCTGCAGCAACCAATCAGGTATAACCAAATGTTTTCTAACTGTTGTAAACCAGTATAAAGGTGTCAAATGATGGGTTAAAGCCAGGACATTTGTTTTACAGGATTGCATTCTATATCTATATGGTTGTGTTAATGGGGCTTTGTAGAGCGCATCTATTTGTATTTCTATACTTGCTCTTAATTTAAAAATGATGTAAAAAAACCAAAACACAAGTATTAGCAAAAATGATTACTGGATAAAATAGACCCCGGGCAGCAACAGAAAAACATACAAAAGACATCCATAGGGAGATCAGGGAAACTATCTCCAGTGATGCCTCGCAGCAATTTGTTAAAATCCATTAATTAAAGGACAATTGTATTGTCTAAACTCCGCCCCCACCTCAGTCTGGGATCCATCCAACGGGAAAAAGTGTTGTCTATTTGGTTAGGCCCTGGGGGACAAGGGGGGTGGAGCAACAACTATAAAGTTGTTTTCTACATTGCAAAGTAAACATTAAAGCGTTATTATTATTATTTACTGTGTACCAATCCTGCCTCTGCACAACACAGGTGACAGTCTTGCACACATATTAAGAATGCAATTATGTATTCTACTATGTAGAAAATAAAATCATCTAATGATGAGTCCATACTTTTTCTGGTAGCTGTAGGTCTTTTGCGTAATATATATTTGTAGTAAAATCATGGCCCAGATCATTCCCATCTATGTCTAGTACACATAGGCGAAGAGATTACTGCAGGCTCATAAACTATAATGAGGTAAACGACAAATAAGTGTCATATTTTATATAATGTTCTTAGTTAAGAAATGATTGACAAATGCTACTGTGCAGATTAAGCCACTGCGCTGAGCTTGGGCACCACTAGTTGGCGCTAGCACCAATACCTACCACAATGTCCATCAATGGAAGAGAAGTACATATGGTCAATTCAATCCATTTATTATGGAGATAAGCAGACAGTAGCCCTGCAGATACTGTTTATGTACAACTCCTATTCTCTAATGGAATGCGTTGTCAGTTCTTCTGTACAGCCTCAAAGATATATAATGGAGAAGGAGCTCCAAACTGTGGCCTTCCAGATGTTTAAAAATGACAGTTCCCAGCATTCCCTGGCGTCACCGAGAATTGTATTTTTTCAAACATTCCAACAGGAAGAAGGGAGGATCAGCTACCATTAACTATGGAAATGCTGGTTGCAAGTTTACCTTCCCCTTTAAATATATGCAATGCCGGAACTATGTCAATGTGAGTACTGCCCATATATTATTCTTAATAATCATTCATATTTGCAGAATTGTATTTTGCGTCTCCTGTAAAGTTTCCAACGTTTCTTTTAAGCTCCAATAAAGTATTTTTATTTATATATTTATGTACTGAACTATCTATGTATTTGTTCCCCTTGTATGACTTTATTGTATTTTGTTACTGTACAGCGCTGCATCCCCTAGTGGCGGTTTATATATAAACTATACATACATACATAGTATAATTTCTCAATTTGTAATTGCCACATGATAAAGCAAGAGCTCCACCTTTGGGAAACTGTAAGTATTGCACCTTAAAGAAAGCAAAAACAAAAAGCAAAAAAGGACTAATTAACAAGGTAGTTTTACCTTTAAATCACTTATCAAAGTGGAATAACTGGATGAGGAACTGAACAGACTCAAACCTATTGATATTAATTTAAATCTTGCAATGAAAGTAAAGGACGAGGATACAGCTTAAAGGAGAACTAAGGACTAATAATAATAAAGGACAAGCACACCCATTTTTTCACTATCTTTCGTCTACCGTCAAAGGTTTCTTTCCCCTTTATTCCAGTCTTACTTCCCCTTTAAGGAAAGAGTCTCGTCGCACTGCATTCTGGGATACTGCATTGTCAGCCAGTAACCAGTCAGATGTTTTTGGGATATTACAAAAATGTGGAGCCGGATTGATCTCCTATGAAGGTTTCATATGTTTGTGCCAGTTACTATCTAAACAAAAAGTCAGGTTTTTTTACACACAGAAACTGAACATTTGGGAGATTGTGCGAAGTGAAAATCGATTTGCAAGCAGATACATATCCTCCAACACTTATCTTCAGATCGGTACTCTACTGAGAAATACATTGCACAAAGCTGTGCCAAGACCAGGATAAGCATCTGACACAATTTCCTAAATGTTCAGTTTAAGTGGGTCGGAAAGCAGACATCTTTTGCATTTTTATATAAATACTAGTCATTAGGCATGTTAAATTAACGGGAGCTAGAAGATCAGAGCCCCCCCCCCCCCCACATCTCAAACCCAGAGTCCCCCCCTCTGTGTCCCAAGTCCAGATAGATCCACCCAGTTACCTTACACTATAGGTGCCATTTCTTTACTGCAGACAGCTTTTGTGCGTACCGAGTACATCCAATTGTGTAGTGAAGATGGCCACCTAGTGGCCAGGGGAGGGAAGTTGCAGGGACACACATAAGGGTTTTATTATATAGGATCTGGCACAAACATATAAGGCTGTGTACACACCATATGATATTTTTGGCCGACAGACCGTCATTTCTCCCTAGTAGTGACCGCTCGGTCTGGACAAAAAGTCCCTTTAGAGCAGATCAATCCCAAATCCAGCTGACTGGTTACTCCCAGAGTATGCAGTATCCCAGAATGCATTGTTAAGATTATTATGGATTTATATAGCGCTAACATATTCCGTAGCCCTTTACAATTACATGTATACATTCACATCCAGCCCTGCCTCTAAGAGCTTACAATCTAATCACATTTGACACATTCAACTTATCAGTATGTCTTTATGATTGTGGGGGAAACCGGAGTGGCCGGAGGAATCCCACGCAAGTACAGAGAGAACATACAAACTCCCTGCAGATGTTTCCAAGGGTGGAATCGAACTCAGGACCTCATCGCTGCAAGGATCAGTGCTAACTACTGAGCCACCGTGCTGAACATTGTGATGAGAATCCTTCCTTGATGAGGAAGTTAGACTGGAAAAAAATATAATCATCTACTATCTAGAAAGGACAGAGGAAAAATAGAAAACTTAAAAAAAGGTAGAAGAAAGAAATAAGGGGAGTTTATGTCCAAACATCCCAGTATCATACAGTGTGGTCACTGACCATTGTCTTCTTTGTACATGTTCAGTCCTAATTTACTACAGGAATTTGTTACAGCAGATCATGCCAATACCAAGCCCCTCTGTACAAAAGTATAGGGAGTTGGATGCAATCATAGGGTCTTAAAACTTTATATTGCTTATACTTTATATAGAGAGAACTCTTGTGTCTGTGTAGCCACATTAGAAATTGTCTTCTTTGAAAGATTGGTACAGTGTGTACCAGCTGTACAGGCCATATAAAGTAAAGGGAGCATGTGACTGAAGTCAGGATTTGTGGCCATACAGCGCACATGTACAGTTTATCTAATCCAGTTCTTCAGGGGATTAGTGTGTGGTACCTTACAGTTTATTGGTGTACTTGAAGTTGGGGGGGGGGGGGAAGATACTTTTAGATTATGGAGTATAAACGTTTTGGTTGTAAGCTCTTCAGGGCAGGGATCTCATTCCTAATGTGTCATGGCATGCTGCACTTGTATCAATTTATCCATAATTTATACATATATGTGTTGTTAACCGTATGAAATTGTATTTAATATTTATTTTACTGTATAATTGCTTGCACGTATCCCCTTTTTTGTATTTTATAAAGTACAGTGCTGAGTACCCAAGTGGTGCCTTATAAATAAAATTATACAGAAACACTTTAAAAACTGGCAAGCGTGAGCTACCTTCAGATTATAAAAAGGCTATAGCACCATCTAGTGGCAATACATGTGCAGTTCAACTTGACTTTTTTGCTATTTTGGTTTCAGATTGTGTTATGGGGCCCATACCAGACCCAATTTCCGGTTGTACGATATTGTGTTATCATATGATCAGCAGATCATGTAAGGAGGATCGCCAGCCAATTTTCTTCTGTATCGGGAGATTTAGCATACAAACAAGATTGGTCAGTGTATTGCCAGGTTTAGTCCATGTGTTTTTGCACGTTTTGCTTTGTGTGTGTATTTGCATTTCCTGGGGGACTGTGGGTAAAATTCCATGTACAATGCATTACTGCGGGTATGTGTTTCCCCCCCCCCCCAAATTCTCAGACTTGCATTACAGTGCAATCTGGACAGAAAAATAATGGTGACTGATAGCTCTGTGCGTTCTTTTACTGTCCATCCTAATGCACATTCAATTTGCAGTAACCAATCAGCTGTTTACCGGGTAATTGCAGTTAGACGACACCTGATTGGTGTCTACAGATTAAAGGGCATGTCCACCCTCAAAATAAAAAACTGCTCACTTGTCAATTAAAGCACTTTATTAGATGTATTGCTAATCAAATATTTCAGAATAATTATTGCCTCCACTCTGGCAGAGTAAGCTGGCTCCCCCCTCCATGACTGCTGACATCACAGCCAATTAATGACTGCCATTTCCCCTGCTCCCTACTCTGCACATGCTCAAGCTTGTAAAAAGCTCACTGAGCAGAGGGAGGAGGCAGAGACCTTTGCCAGAAAGGAACAGAACTTATCATTAAATATCTGGTTACAAATACATGTACTGAGAAGTTCTGAAAAGAAAAGTAAAATCTCCATCACATGTTTAAATATAATTTATTAAGACATTCACCTATGTCTGTCAGTCTACATCCAAATGTACCACTTAATTGAAAAAAAAAAAAAAAAGCAAAAATAAAGTCACATTTTTACAATAGGAAAGTTGAATTTGCAACTTTTCTCCCTTTTACGGCCAATATTTACCAAGTATAAATTAAGAATTTCATCTTCATCTTTTTTTTTTTGTTTGTTTGTTTGTTTTGTTTCCATATCAAAATTCACATAAAAAAATTGCTTGGTTGTATTTTTTTTTCCCCACCTAAAGCCACAATCAATGTAAAAATTCTCTCTTTTTAACAACATACAGAGGGAAAATAATAATACCAAAGTGCAAGGACTACGAACAGCCTTAAAAATGGCATTTGCGGAGAATCGGTCATACACTGGCTATGTACTCATTTCCAACAGGTGCAAATGCTGCCATCGTTTAACACTGTTTCAGGAAGCGTGCAGCGATTTTCCAACTCTGACCCATTCTGTGCAATAAAGCTCATCCCACTATTATTAGCGGTCACCCGAGCTTCTTATACTTCATATTGGGGAGAAGGAGAAACTGCGTTTTAATACTATAAAAAGAAAAAAGGAAAGGGGACTAACTCAAGGCTGCGATCAAGTGCCGATACCCCCTAACCCAACCCAGAATAAAACCCCACCCTCCCCAGTGGGTATATTTTGAGTGCGAGCAACAATCCATGCAAGCGTGCAGCTTCTGTGTCAATCAAACTGGTGGGAGATGTTATTGAACTCCATGCTCCAACTCTTCCAGACAAGAAAAAGAAAGAAATCTGTAAACTTCGATTACTACGATCCATTGGGACCCCAAGATCCCTACGTGTCAAATTTGTCCAACTTGTTTGCTCGCCAAAGAAAACAAATTATCCCGCAAATTCCTCCCGGGACATTGTCCACCTGCGGTGGTTAATAGGGATTGGTTTCATTGCTTTAAATCAAATTCATCAAGGGAAACAGGACATGAAAATAAAATCCACAAAGGCAAAACTTCTCCATACACTAAGTCAGTGTCACATGGTTTCATTCTTCCTCGGAATATTAGAATGCTGCATGTGGTAAGGTGGTGTGGGGAAGGGGTTGGATTTGAAATGCTAAGTCCCAGCAGATAAAACATCAGATGTCGGCACAAACGTAGTTTTTTTGGGGTACAGCTTTAACACTTAACGCCTCTGGTTGCAGTGTCTCTTTAGTGGTTAGCCCATCCAAAATCTCAAAGTTATTTAATACATCTTCATCTTGAGAAGAACTCGCCTTTGGCTCCTCTATACTTCTCTGTAATTCAGCATCAGGGACGTCTGTTGGTGGCTCCGGTTCCAAAGCAGAATGTTGTGCGTCTGGGATCTTATTCCCAGATTCTGTCCTGGAAACCTCACCTGCCGCCGCTGGGTTAACAGCAATTTGTTGCTCCCCTGTGTGATTTGAGGAAGTGCCGGACTCGGCTGTTGTTTGTTGAGACAGAGACTTTAACTGACAGTGACACAGAGGGCAAGTCTCCTGGACATATAACCATTTCTTAAGGCATCCAGGATGGAAGAAATGACTGCAGGGGGTTATAACAGCTGAATTCATGTCCTGGAAATAAAAAATAAAATAAGAAGTTCACTTGTCTCTAGATAATTTGCCCACTGCTGCCAGATTCTAGTAGTATCTAAAAGCTACACAGTTACTGTACCACAATGCGCGTTTTTATTTTACATTGAATATCTACTTTAAAATAGGATTACATCTATTAAAAGGGCAATTATGTGTTCAAAGGTATGGGTCTTCTGGGAAATCAAAATGCAATGGTCTTCAACAACAGAGGGAAATGGCGTGACTCTGCCGAAACTGGGAGGAAGCAATCAGGCCAGACCAGATAAGTATTTGATTTCCTGTTTAATCTTTAAGATGAGGAAAAATGGACAAACTACTTTACTGATTCTAGGTGTAGAAAATCTATCTTCAGGCAATAAGCAAGGATAATGAATACACCCAAAGTAGAATGCCAAATTATCATTAAATAAAAGTAGAAATACGTAATGTTATTTACGAGATACGAAAAACCCATAGCACATGGATGAACCGAAATGAATGTTTTGTTCTTTTGTACTTCCTTTTTTATCTGATTGACAGAGATAGTTACCCCCCCTCATTCCTCTTCTTCCACCTACCTATAGTACACAGAGTAAGGACCACCAAGTCCTCACCCCCTGGGTTTTTAAACCTTTTGAATGAAGGTTCCCTTGTCGCTACCGTCCGCTTTCTGACTGTGTCTACAGTTTACGATGTAACCAATGGGAAGAAAGGCTCGGCAAAGAAGCTTCTTTACATTGGCGAGATCCCAGCCTGTTACTGACCGTAACAGAGAGGGGGAATTGCAAAGGAAACTTCATGTAAGCATTGCAGCTGATTGGTTAAGTGAAAAAAAAAATTCCCTGAAGTAGCCATTTCCCTTTAATATTATTAAACTAACCTCAGCTACAAAGTTAGAGCATTTCATACATCAAGCACGCTGCTCCTTTCAGTTATTTGTAACTCTAGGGGTAGCTGAAAGGGGCAGCAAGCTGACCATTACTTTATGTCTATTTCATATAGTTTACACTATGGAGTGACAATGATGACTGTTGGAATAACTGTATAAAAATACTATGTACTTATTTTAAATACCGTATATACTCGAGTATAAGTCGAGGTTTTTAGGCTTTAAAAAAAGCCTAAAAATCCAGCCCCGACTTATACTCGAGTCACTAACTTGTTATCCAGTAAGCCTGCATCCGCAACGCTCTGCTCCACTGTTCTGATGGGTGACGTCAATACTCGGCGCCGGTTTCATTTCCCGGTGCTGAGCAATGGAGTGGAGCAGATCGAGCGGATGCTGGCTGCAATGGAATGGAGCGGAGCGAGCGGATGCTGGCTTACAGGATAAGAGGTTAGTGTACTGCACCATACTACACTAATCCTCTAGCCTTCTCTGAACATGTATGTTTGCTCTGGGGATGGGGGTGGAACAGTAATCCCATACAGAATGCTGGCTGCAATGGAGTGGAGTGGAGCGGAGCGAGCAGATGCTGGCTTACAGGATAAGAGGTTAATGTACTGCAACATACTACACTAATCCTCTAGCCTTCTCTGAACATGTATGTTTGCTCTGGGGATGGGAGTGGAACAGTAGTCCCATACAGAAAGCCCAATTCTTGCCACTGAAGATGTTTTGAAACTACAACTCCCAGCAAATAATGGCAGTAGTGGTCACATTTTGTACCCTCGACTTATACTCGAGTCAGTCATGTTTTACTCATTTTCTAGGTAAAAATAGGTACCTCGACTTATACTCGGATCGACTTATATTCGAGTATATATGGTATATTATATTCTCTGGGTATAGTTCTCCTTTAAAGAATATCTACACTGGGGAATTTGTTATTTTATTGGAAACTATAAATCTTACCAGCTATAACTATTTGTTGATCTGACCCCTTATTTCTTTAGATTTCCAGCCTGAAACATCTTGCATTTCAGCTGCCAATCAAGTCCTTAGTATATTATAAACTGTTCTGTTATATATATAGTTTTGCTGTAACTGGAATGGTGACGGTTGGTACGTGAACTGCATGGTGGGAAATTCCCTCTCCCAATGCTGCCTCATAGGGTTTACTGAGCATGCTTGCCCTCACAGAGAGTCAGATAGTCTGGCAGGGGGACTGAGCTTGAGCAAATCAAATACTGGATTGAAGTCATGCAGCAACACAAACACATCAGAGTAAATGCTGCTTACATGTATTCATTTATAGATTAAAATGAGTCATTTTTTTAGTGTACAATTTACATATTACAATCTCTACATCACTTTTACTGTAGAAGAACGACATTATGTTACAAAAGGACATACTTGGTAACAGATGGAGCAGATGTCATTGTGCTGCTCCAGTTGCTCTGTGGTGGCGGTCGGTAAGGACTTGATCTTGTTTACTGCGTCCCTGCGCAGAAGGAAGCTTTTCCAGCCAAGCTGAGCCCGCAGCCAGACGTTGTAATACGAGTGGATAAAGATGATCATGGATCCCATCACAGTCCATTCTCCAAACACTGTCTCCGACACGCCGTACGCCACCACACACAGCGCCACAAGGAATTCTAGGAGCCGGTATGTGCCGTTAACGTAATAAATTACATCGTCCATATTTTCCACAGGCTCCTTCCGGAATTCTTCAATCATAAATAAGACGTAGATGAAAAGGGTTCCGAGGACCTGGGGATGAAATGAAGATCGTTTAATTCAAAGAGAGAGAAGGTTAATTATTTCTAACCCACCTACAGTGAACACAACTAAAGAAAAATGACATATGTATTGAAATCTCTTTTAACACCCACTGTATTGACTTATAAGTCCCCTGTTATGTTACCTATTAACATTACCAAGCCCTGATCTGATACTGGGATAAGTTCTGGGTCCAGTTTTCTACTCTGTCATATTTTTCTTTTTATTTGATGTCAAGAATTTTTCGCTGTTTCCTCCAAATTTTGTCAGGTAAAACAATGAACGTGGGCCGATCGTGACCATTTTATAAATATGGGCAAAATTCAAAAACAGCTTGTCAAGCGTCAAGCAAAAACATCAATCAGTTTGTGTGCTAAAGGTCAGGAAATCTGAAATATAGCATGTGCCTCTCCTTCCATATGTAAGGGCCCACTAAACCAACATTATAAAATAACACTGGGTGTAATTCCACTTTCTATGCTAATCATTTGCAGCATTAAAGAGTTGCTAAACCTCAAAATAAACCATTTCCTCCCCTTGAAGTAGAATTGTATGGGACGTTACACCTTTATAACAAGAGCTACACCTAGTAGTCTGTGCAATTTCAGTTTATCAGATCTACTGCTCTTTGATATGCTAAACCCAGCCCTCCCCTCTCTTAAGACTCGTACACATGTACAATTTCAGCTGCAACCATGACCGATACCTGCGATAAATGGGCATTAATCGCTCGTTGGTTGGGAGTAGTTAGTTTTTCGCCAGCGTGCTTATCAGCCAAAACGGACGTTCATCGCGCGAGCACACTCAGGGGTCGTGGCCAAAATTGTACATGTGTACAAGGCTTTACATGTAATACAAACCTGCAGGGAGGTAAGAATACTGCTGGATATGATAATAAGGAGCCAGAAATCCATGTGGAAGAACTGGCAGATCATGTATGCCATGTAGGAAGGAAAGACTAGCAGGAACAAGCACAGACTGACGGCACGGAAATGTTTCCACAAACTCCTACAGGATAGATGGGGAGGGGAAAAAAATAAACAAAATAAATAGAGAATACGAGTTCATCAAATTTGCAAATTTTTACAATACTACCATGTTACCATGTACCATGAGGTGTGTTTGATTGTGCTTTTAATCTGCACCTACATTAGATGTTGGCTTTTCACTGCACTTAGATAAAATGTGATTGGTTAATTACACAGGCAAAAAAGAAATACTTGAGGTACCTCCCAGGCATCCAGTCCCTTCCGGCCACCTCACTGCCAGATAGACAATACTAAGAAATAAGTAGGGCTGTCCAGTCGTTTATATTTTTCAAGGGGTAATCCTTTATTGCAGTACACCAACACACGACGTTTCAGCCGCTTGGCCTTTATCAAGTGTTCTTGATAAAGGCCAAGCGGCCGAAACGTCGTGTGTTGGTGTACTGCAATACAGAGGGATTACTTCTTGAAAAATATAAACGACTGGACAGCCCTATTTTCTTTATTTCTTAATTACACAGGCATACTCTGCACCTTGTTACATAATCCCCATTGTACCAGTGTAGGATTGGGATATTACTTAGTTTGTAAGAAAGACCATTGGTAAAGAAAATACATCTGTAACTGCTAAATGAAGCTGTATTCAGAACCAGAAATCTCTCCTATTGGCTGGTTTGCGCTGGGTGGGGTAGGAACAAAGGGGCATAAACCTTTAAAGGGCATGTCCACACTTTAAAAATGTTTTTGATATATTGTAGGGCTTCCTCCCCCAGCCCCAACTGCATTATTATTATGTTCAGAAACTCCCCCGATCATTACCTACCTTCCCTCTATCCTCCGCCGCACTGTCCCAGCCCTCTGCTTGCATGAAACTGTAAGCAGGGGGCCGGTAGTTCAGAACGGCGCAGATGATAGAGGGAAGGTAAGTAAAGATTGGGGGAGTTTCTGGAGATAATAATAATGTGGTTGGGGCTGGGGGAGGAAGCCCTACAATATATCCAAAGGGTTTTGTGCTAGGGGGAGGGAGACCAAAATGGGAGGGGGGCTGCACTGAGCATGTGCAAAGTCTCCCAGAGGAGAGACAGGAGGCAGAGTCCTATATGGACTCTGCTAGGCTCCTGGTGGACAGTTTTTTGGGCTTTGGTGGAACATTACAGGAGAACCATATGGAGCTGGGATGTGAGGTAGGGATTTTATTACACTACACAGTGGGGCCAGTAGTGGGTGAAATTATAGTTTTGGGGGTGGACATGCCCTTTAAAGGAAGAGGCTTGGCAAGTCTATTTAGATTTGATATTTTATGGCTGAAAACAAATTATATTTTCTTATTTGTGTTTAATAAAAACACAAAAGCCCTTTTCCGATTGGAGGTACATCTCGCAGCATCAGGTGTTGGAACTGAGCAGAAAGATGGTATGAGTTGCTTACTTGTCACGTGAGGCCCCAAGCGCTAAGACGATTGGATCTGCTATTTCCAGCATTGATTGCAAGATAGAGGCCACAACAATAAACAGAATGATACTGAGGAGAAAGGCTCGATGGACCACCTGAAGCTCGATCAGCCCCGTCTGTACAGCCAGGATGAGCAATGTCACTCCTTCGGTCATGCCCCTAGTGAAAGAAATTCCGTCATACCCAATTCTTCAGGTCAAGATTTCAGACCCCTCCCTGCAGATTGTTTTTTTATATACGGGGGGGGGGGGTGAGTTCCCAGTGATTCTTATTGGTATTTAAGTATACAAAAAAATGCATTTTAGCCTTTAGATTTTCTGGGCGATTCCTGTAGAATTACTAGAAATGGAATAGATTCATAATGAATCAAACATGTATTAAAGGGGAACTGCCACCATACAAGTTCCCTTCACTAAAAAAAGCACATTCCTGCCTTTAAAACGACAAGATCATGCTTCCAGCTAGCACTGTGAGCTGTGACATCACCAGCACCACTGCTCTGCCCCTTCTACCAAAGGCACTGGGCATGCTCAGTTGTATCCTACTGCTGTAACGGTCTTTAGATAGCTTCAGAAAAGATTGTTTTTTTGGGCGATGGGGCTTCTTACACAGCTCATCATGTGACGGTCACACACTTCCTTGTTTATCCAGATTCTTACAATAAAAGCCTTTAAAGGAACACTCCACACAAATACTAACATTTTAGAAAGAATGGCCTCTTTAAATTATGTTGATATATCATAGTTTGTCCTATGAATTCATTACTGTATGCCTGCTATGCTTCTGGATGTCTCATGGAAACTAAGCCATTTAGAAACCTGTACTGAGCCTGTACTGAGCCTGGGCATGCTCAGAAGAGGCAGACAGGGGATTAACATTCAGTCATTGGCTGTGATGTCAACTGTCAAATCCATAATGGACAGTTGCTAATTCGAAGAACCAGGATTTCAAACTATTACCGTTTAGGGTTTTTGGGGGTAATTTACCTGTATATAAGTTTTCATTTCAGGGATAAACTTGCCCTTTAATATAGAAACCAGAGGAGATAAGAGACATCATACTTGGCTTGTTTAAAAAGTGTGAGAGGGCTCTTGTATGGAGACCAGTTACCCTTTAACCTTTGTAAAGGTTTGTGCTTGTGCAGTGGAAAACCTGCCCCTCTACTCTGTCCCCTCTACTCTATTACACACACATTATTAGGTTTGGTATGCACGGTCCAGCATTTCTCTTTGTTTAGACACTTACCGGTTCATATTGGGGTCATTCATGAACGCTCTATAGCCCTGCAAGTAAAACTTGCACAGGGTCAGAACGCCGAGAGCCACAAAAGACACTGTGAATACTAAACCCAGAAGAGAGTATGGGGTACTGCAGCATTCAGCAATGCTAAAACAAAAGAGAAACACAGCTATGGTTATGAACAACATACAACCTGTTAGAATGAATCCCCCCAAAAAATATTAGATTAAAAAAAGGTTCAGTTAGTATAAGCATCTCACGGGAAAATATCTGCTATTCCCTTTACATAAAGCATATAACAAAATGTTTGTTTTTGGAAAAAATGGGTAGTGTGAAAAAGGCAAAGTTCTATTTATTTTCCTGGAAGAAATCTGATCTAGGCGTTTCTGAATATTCCTTTAGATATTGTGCAGGTACAAAGGTTCATCTTATAAAGTTACATATTAGAACAGGAAATCCTCGAGGAGATGAGAAAATAATCACCTGGTAAGAAACAGAAAGATGAGCCGTTCGCGAGATGTTGGCTGGTCACGGGTGCTGAAATACGTATAGATCTGCAGTGCAAACAGAACCAGCCAGAACACCATGAACAAAACTGGAACAACCAGCTGATTCCACAGTGACATGCCCAGTGCGAGGAGGCCGTACACTTCCACTACCTGTTAGAACAAGATCAAAGTGTAACTGTTACTACAGCTCACTCATTTCAATTGATAAATAAAAAGGTCAAAATGCTTGCAAGTGAAACTTCAGCGAAAACAAAGACAGAGTTTGTCTAAAACCAACATTAGATAACGCTGTAATACAAAGTAACAGAGCCTGGAAATCTCGTCCACTTGGACAATCACGGTTAGGGAGATTCAACAGTTTCTACGCGCAAACTTGTCGGAGATCCCAGAATGTATTGACCACCTTCCCAGGATCTCGGCATGGTAAGTGGCACTTACACCTCTATACAATGTACCAGGTAGCGCTAAACTTTTTGGGCTTTATGCAGGCACTGCAAGCTTGGTGTAAAACTGCAAGCTTGGTGTAAAACTCCCTGATAACCTGATAATACATGGGTTTTAAACAGATTTGGATGCTTAGTGGCTGTTATTGCATCACCCGGAGTATATGCTCTATTAGGGTACATTTACAGTAGGTTTCCATCTACTGTTTAAATGTTCTACTTGATGCTGTCAATACTATACAGTATACTGAACTATATAAAAGACAGCTTCATGCCCCACCAGTCAGTTCCAATAAAACTCCTCCCATCTCTGTAACATGGGTGAGCACTCACACACATTAGGGAAAGTGGCTTAGAGACCATGAGGATGCACATCAGTGCAGCAATTTAACCCAAGGATGTTAGGACTAGGTTTGCTCTACCTACCAGTAAATAAAATATTTTAATTGATTATGGATAAGGATTTTCTGGGGGGCTGAATCTGTTTATATTTTACCTGAACAAGCTCTCTGTATGCAGACTTTGCAAGATTAAATGGAACTAACAGGTTGGATGCCAGAAAGTACAAGACTTCGAGGCCAGTAAAAATCATTGCAAATTTGTTTATGACGACGATCGTCTCAATGGGCACCAGGCAGAGACGGGCCAGGAGGGGAATCATATGAGCAGAGAACAACCAGATCTGCTTGGTCTTCATCACACAGGAGCAGAGAGTGCACACCACTAGTTGGCCTGAAACAAAACACAGCAAAGTCTGGTCATTCAGTAGACAAGAAATTTTTTTTTTAGTAACAAACACATACAAATATTCATTCAGTATAGTATCGCTGATCATAAAATAGACTAGAAAATATTATTCAATAACAAGCATGAACATTAATTATTGTAAAAAGCTTTATTCAAAACAATTCAGTTAAAATTATCTTTGATTCCTGCAACATTAAACCCAGGCGCATCGGCTTTTGATATAATTCAGCAAATTTTATTTAATCCAATGTAAGTATCAGAAAAGTGGACACTAATGTGGCAGTGCACTGCGCATGTGACCCGTTAATAGGAACGCATGCACCTTTCCAAAGTGCTCGGACGCACTCTAGTGTGGCCTCAGTCTTAAAGAGTTTATCCATGTTAGAAGCTTGTTTAAAGGAAATATAGCCTACCTTAATTCCTAATGACTATGGCTCAAAGTTAAAGAGTGTACCCATTCATAATTAAGCCCCCCAAACCTTGAGATCATTCTACTTCCCCTCGCCCCCGCTGTCCATGAAGCAATACATTCCTCCAGATTTCCGCTGGTCCTCTCCATTTGCCAGTCCTCCCTTGTGGTAGCAGTCAGTCACAGGAATAAATGTAAAGTGATGGCCAATAACTTATAGTTGCGAGAGCTCTCAGGCTCAGGCCAAACTATGATAGATGACAATATGTGCATTTAGCGTGTGTAATCCTTGATATGTTGCAGAATCAGAGTGCATGGGATGGGCAAAAAATGGTGATCGCATGTGCTCCAAAAACGGATTGCAGAGTTGCGAATGTAATATGGTCACCCACACTGACATGCACTGCTCAGCAATTCTCACGCATGTGAAAAATTTGAGAAGTATTGCCTAGTAGAGTCTGTGAAGGAGGCAAGAACTTGTCAGTCCAACACCAGCAGAGATCGGAAGGAATAAGAGTGCATCAGAGAGAAAAATATGTTAAAGATAGCCACAAGCCAGAAAATAATCTTTTGCCTCTCCCCAGATTGTTGATATTTTGGGGTGGTGGGGCTTAGCCCACAGCTCATGCTGTATCTGTCATGGCGTGGGAGTGCAACTTTGAATGCCTATATCTTAGGGTCCACAGCAGCTAGAGACACAGAGTACAGATTTAATAGAAACTTAACTCACCCACAAACGCAGTAATAAAGCGGTTAAGGGACAGCGGCTCTAGGTACATCGGTCCTTCGTATCCAGATTCTAGTTCACTTCGGACATAATCCCTAACAAAAATACAATGTTAGATTTGCCACACTGCTGTTTACCTGCCTATGTGTGACACTGTTTGAGGGGATGTAATTGTCCATTAGATTGCGGAAGATTATTTTACTTCTCTTTCTTAACCATTTAGCAATTGCTTCTCCTTCGGCAGGATTGGCTTTTAGAGTATTTACAATCAAGGAAGTAATATAAAATGAAAATTGCATTTACAGAATGATTGGCCCTGCAGGTCATACTATGATAAAGGGATGGATACTTATTTAAGGATTTATTGCAGAGAAGCGCATGCGTTAAGGACACACCTGGAGATCTGATGTCCCGCATACAGCAACAGAGCTGCTACAAAGTAGAGATACAGCTTGGCCAGATGTTGTCGAGGTAAAGTCAGCAAGACAACACTCAAGATGTAACCTGTGGGGACAAAAAAAATTATTTTATAAATAGAGGATTATATACATAATATATAATATATGTATAAAGTATTGTATACATAGAGTGTTATACAGCAAATTACCCAGAATGCAGTGTTTTGTAAACAGAGCATTATACATTAAATTACCCAGAATGCAATATTTTGTTAATAGAGCATTACACATTAAATTTACTTAGAATGCAGTATTTTGCACTTTTTAGGAGATTTTACACCTTTATTAAAAAACAAACAAAAAAAAACTTAAAACCAAACTCAAATCATTCTTATTTGCCGAGTTTTCTATCTTCTTTTGTTATCGATTTCACTGAAACTTGTATCCAACTTTTTAAGTCATCTGCTGACATTATTTAATGTTCAGTCCTGCTGATGTCACGTGTATAAAGCCTTTAGGGCTGCTTCTTAAATATTCTGTGGGGACCTAGGTTTCCGTGTTCTGTTCTCTAGTTATTTAAAATGAAGACGAAAAAGGCATTAACTTGTTAGATTGTCAGCCAAAATTGGGGTACAGGGCTGTCTGGGTACTACTATTTGATCTAACTGGTATTGTTTTCCGTGTCTCCTGTCACAATGAACACTTGATGTCTCACGGGAAAGGTAAACTGACCGTTTCGTTTACAATGTAGAGCGTTCTGGTGCGATTTCCTGTGGGAACCTATGTGCTGTGTTGCAGCAGTTTTGTGTGTTAATACACAGCGGTGACAATGATAGTGGCTGCTATGTGTTAACGCATTGGAACACTTCGCTAAATCGCTATTGCAATGTTCCGCTGCGCTAAAACAACGCACAGTGTGAACAAAATCTAAGTCTCCAAGAACTGAAAGGGGGAGGGGGGTGGGTTCTGTTTTTTAATTCATAAGAGTCACAAACGCTTGTTTACATAACTAGCCCCATAACAATGATAGTAATATCGCCATCTGTGCAAGCTTGCCCAAAAAAAAAAATCAAAAGTGATTTATTTACTGCAGGCTAACAAGTCATTACAGAGAAAAAAGAATCTAGAAAAGTATGAGCATTTTTCATAAACTTTAAAACATTAATTGAAAAAAAAAAAAGAACTTTTCACGATCTAGCAGTTCACAATATAAAATTAAACAATAATTAACTTTTTAAAGTAAAGACAAACAATGTCACTCGTCTATACAGCAAACCTTTCAGATAACTTTTCTTTATTTGCAAAAGATTTAGAATTCAAATAGCAGGAAAGAAAAAAACTTTACCACTTTACTAAAAAAAAATATTCTGGGTTGTAGCAGTCAGTGCATATACTTCCCATAGTCCTTTGCAGTAGGAAGGGTTTTCCCAGCCGTTCCCCAGGTAAACAAAATGGACATGAATAAGGATGACATGACTGAAAAAGAGCACTGGCATCCTTGATTATATGATGCATCAGGTAAGAAGAGTCTCAGGAGTAATAAACCATGTCACCATGATGCCTTCTTTAACAAAGTCCACTGACATAGACAACACAGGGGATAAAACAGTGATCTATCTGTACACCAAATTACTCACCAACATAATGCATATTGAGAGCCAGATATTTGTACTGAAACAGTGGGTTATTATTCAGGCTGCTTCTCTGGATCTGTTGAAAGAAAGAACTGACGTCCCATCTGTACAGGACATCCAGCAACATGATGCTAGGGACACGTAGGGCCACGTTTAGCATGGCCTCCAGCTTTTCTTTTGCACCCATGCCGATTTATTTTTCATACAATTACGTCAGACTGAAATGGAAAAGCAAAATTAAAGAAGTCGTGGAAGCAATTGGTACAAAAGAGAAACAAACTGGAAACTAAGTTTTATGACATTTGCGCCAGATTAAGAGTAGTGATTGATCTGAACCAGATTTCGGGCCGAACTTTATGATTTTTGACGAACTTGTCCAAAATCATAAAGCTTTGCTAGTTTGGTTTTCCAAACTTGTGAACTTATTTTCGATAATTATCGAATGTAACGTTCAAATCCGGTAACCCTCGGATCTAGCCGCCGATTTCCGTAATCCTTGGATCTAGACGCCGATTTCTGTAACCCTTCGATCTAGACGCCAATTTCCGTAACCCTCGAATCTAGCTGCCAATTTCGGTAACCCTCGAATGTAGCCATCGGTTTCAGTAACCCTCGAATGTAGCATGCGTAAACCCGACAATTGCCGATCGTGGGGGAAAAGTGTTTAAACAAGTTTTGGTGACCTACATGTTCTTGAGGTGCCACAGTCATTTACATTAAGTTTAGTTTATCTGTAGTTTATCCAAACTTTTCGAACTCTCTCTCATAGGCTTTAATGGGTTTGTTTCTGAACTTTTACTGAAGTTCGCAAACAAAATGAACTTCAGTAAGTTTAGTCATCTCTAAGAGATGTTTGATTACTGTTGATTTGAGTTTAAGCATTTTACTTGATTGATTCCTTGATTTGGCTGGAGCAACAGCAAAAAATAATCCTATTAAAATTACTTCCTACTTGAACATTCCTGCAGCTGAATCAGGCTTTATAGTCAAACAAAGCAGCGTCTATTTAATTTGTGTTTCAACTGTTAAATAAAACATCTAAATTCTGTGAGTGTACAACTAACCTTTCATGATTACTGGTACAGGGTTTAGTTGATTTAGTTGTGCAGCTATTGGTCTAAACCCATAACCTGTTGGCCAATAAAATACTTTCAGGGAGATTCAATAAAAGTTCTTATTTAAAATGGTGCTAAATTTGCCCCAGCCAATCAGAACTTATTTAACATTTGAAAGCTAACATCTGATTTGTTGGGGCAAAATTAGCACCATTTTAAAGGATAAGAACTTTTATTGAATAACTCTGTTTATTTCTTAGCAGGCTATATGTTTCCACAGGTTAACAAATTGTAAAGCCACAAACTGGGGCAATTACCTGTAACATCCACATGATTAGCAGAAGGCGTTTTTTTGTGTGTGCAGAATAAGGGCCATAAAATATTTTTTGGAGAGGCACGTCCAGCCTGGTTACCCCAGCCAAGCTATTTTAAAATGAAACATTACGTATCCATTATAATATATTATTTTACATATTTCTCGTTGAGTAAAAGAATAGCTCATCTTGCATTTTCCAAAAATGATTTCTGGAAAGCCAAAACAGCATTTTACATTTTTCTCGTGGTAATTCTGGCCCCTGAAGGCCTCTATTTTACTGGAATTGCTCAATCCTATGAATAGATAAATATGCAGGAAAATATTTAGTATCACATAATAGAACAGGTTATTCAGCTCACTGAATATTTATTAATAAAGATGATAGATAAATTAGACAGATAGATACAGTACACAGACAGACAGACCATGCAGATTGAGCCCTAGTGGACAGTAGTCCAAGGGCGACAATTATAACAACCGTTACAGCAAGAGAAACACAAAGCAGGATAGGGAACTAGTACAGGCCAATCATCAAATGACCCAATATAGTATTGAGGGGGGAGGCCAGAGTGGGACAGAAAATAAAAATACAATTCAACTAAGAAAAAAGTATCCCATTAAATACTTTACTTAGTTTAACTGTTACAGCAAGGGTGGACCAACTGTTTTCAGTCACAAAAGAGCTTTATTTTATGTAGATATAAATAAAAACACAGGTACTTCCATGGAGTAAACGGATTCCTGTCCCCTGCTATCTGTTCAGCCCTGTACTTCAGGAACCATGCAGGACAAGTTCCGTTTCCAAACACTACATGACACACTTTTAGTGGGATCTGTCAGAGAGCCATGGGCACCGAGAGGCTGCTAAAATCATCTGCTAACTAGACTCTTAAGACTTGGCAGGTTTGCTCCATTTATTGCTCTGTGCACCCAAGGAATACTGGGAGTTGTAGTTTTTAAATATTTTTTATAGTTCTAAAATAGCAGGTTGGACAGTGCTGTTTTAGGAACAAGACCATGTGATTCCACCTGGAGAGATATGCAACAGTTCTCATATACTTTCAAGGGCTACAGTTATCAATAAAAGAACTTTACAAGAATGTGATGTGAAATTGGGTGAGTTGCAGACAGCTTCTCCTTTGAACTTTTATATACAGGTCTAACCCGTCCCAGTCCTGACGAATCCACAAAAGCAACACAAAACCAACTATAAGAAAGTGCCATACAGCTACATCCCATAAGCTATTCAAACAGACCCAGGCGAAGTAAGGCTCGGGGGCCACATGCAGCCCTTTGACTGGTCCCTCAATACTAGACCTACACCCTGAAAATCTTAATATTTATTAATCATCTAAGTTTATTTTATAGAAAAGATGGTAACCTGGTTAATTGTTAATAATTTGATGGAATGTATCTAAAATATTACACACCTCCTATTAAAAATTGCACAACTAATAAAAAAATTCAATGAACCAGGTATACTAAATTTAATCTTTTTTAAAAATTTCAGTTTTGCCATCTCTATAATGAGAATTGAGTATTGGTCCGGTCCTTCTGACAATCCAACTTTCTCATACGGCCCCCCGTGAAATTGAATTGCCCACCCCTGTATAAAGGGCTACCTAAACATCAGGAATTCTAGCAATTCTTTCCATGCAAGATTTCCAACTAGTACTAAAACTCAATCACAACAACACATCTTATGTGTAGTCGTGTTATTTATTTATTTATTTTAACAAATCCTGGTCTCCATACAGAGGCAAAATCTTCAGAAGGGTGTTGACCTTAAACTTGTTTTTAGTAAAATAGGATGCAGACAGTAGAATCCTAAAAATGATATATTTTGCAAGACATTACAATACAAAAAAAAAAAAGCTTGCAAAATTGTGAACGCGCACGTTTGTACATTCTTTTTCCATTTTTGTACTATGAACTCTGTATAAAACACACTACTTACATATAATTTTTTTATGCTGTTTTTTTTTTTTCTCCAATGACCATAATCTGCTCATTCAACAACTTCTCTGTGCTTAAATAAATGTTTCCAAAATTACAGACTTCCTGTTTGTAGAACCTCTAATAAGTTTCCGTTAAGGTCTCAGTCCCTGGGATGATTGAGTTGCTCAGAAGAAATCTGAGCATGTTTGACCCAACGAGTAGAAATTACCGATTGGGACATTCCAAGTTAGTGGTGCATCCTGGGAAGGATCATTACAGAACCTGAAATAGCAGCTCACTCCTGACCACAGCAAAGGGTAGGAAATCAATTCATTTCTCAAAAATAAAGACAATATATAGAATACCTACGGTAGTTTTGTGAATATAGATAAATCATTTTAAGGGCATCTATATTTAAAGGGTATCTCCACTCATAATTTCAAGGTTTAGGCATCTAGTCAATTGAAGAACGGGAGGTAAAGGAGCTGTGCTTACCTTCGTTCTTCAATAGAACAAGCAGGAGACCGGTGAGAAGTTAAGAAACTTACCCGCTCGCTCGCTCGCCGCGCGTAGTCTGCAGGTTCCGACGGACCTTGTCTTCTATGCGCATGCGCGATCTATGCGCATAGAAGACAAGGTCCGTCGGGACCTGTCAGACTAAGAGCCGGGGGAGCGAGCAAGCGGGTACGTTTCTAAATTCTCACCGGTCTCTGCTTGTTCTATTGAAGAATGGAAGGTAAAGCACAGCTCCTTTACTCCCATTCTTCAATAGAACTAGATGCCTAAACCTTGAAATTATGAGTGGAGATACCCTTTAAATATTTGTTTTTTGGAAAATGTTTTGCAGATCTGTCTTCTCTTTTAGTAGATATCTACATTTTACATTTCAACTGTCAATTAAGCACCATAAATGATCACAATCTCTTCTGTTGTGTGCAGTTTTGTTGTAACTGGAATGGCGACAGTTGCACGCTTGAAATTCCCCCTCTGATTACATGCTGGACTTATCAGAAAGTCATGTCAGGTGGAAAGAGGTTAAAGGATGTGTACACTGTAAAAACCAAACTTTAGCTTACTGGATAGCTGTGGCTTGAAATATAATGGTGTATCATTTTTTGCGCTCTATTCCCCATCTCCTCTGAAATGGAGTTTTTAGCTTCGCCCTCACGAGATTTGCACAATCTCCACCATCTCGCTGTGTCAGGTAAGTTTGCAGCCGTTTGTATAGTGTGCACGTGGCATCAGTGTGAATGCATGTTGCACAAAAAAAAATGATACGCATTTATATTTAAAGCCACAGATAGCCAGTAAGCTAAAGTTGTTGTTACAGTGTACACCTCCTTTAAGAATGGGAGAGGAACACTATGGCTGAGCAAACAAGTTCTGATTTGAAAGCATGTAGCAAGACACACCTCAGAGTAAGGCAGTGTCCTTCCCTAGGGTCTTTTAGCCGGGCGGCCCATCCGGCTACTTTTTCATGCCACCCGGCTGGAAAAAGTTTCTTGAGAGAACACTGTCGTGTTTAAATAAAGAATTTAGATGTAGGTTTATTAGGCATGCCAATAGGTCAGTAAAAACTCCCACCAAAACTGCCCAGTCAAGACCCCTTTTGAAGGCTGTAAAAAGGTGCACAGCAAACTTGCAACCAATCTGGGTTACAGGCTTGTGCTGCCACTTTACATCTGGGCTACCTTCAGATGTTCTAAAACTACCTGCATTCTACAACCAAGGAATGCTGGGAGTTTTAGTTTTCAAACATCTAGTGGGTTTTAAAGTTAGACATCCCTGACCTATATTATGAGCATGATGCAAGGCTGTTCAGTATTCCCATTAGAATATGAAGAAGGCTGTATTGGTTTCAATGTTGTTATACTGCATGAGTTTAAAGGGCATGTCAAACCTTTAAAGTATTGGAAAATAATTAACAATAATAATTAACTAGTAAAAATAGAGCAAATTTAATTTTCCCCACTACCAAATTTTCCCATCCCACCAGGCAACTTTTTCATGCCGCCCTGTCTGGAAAAAATTCTGGGGTGAACACTGTAAGGGCTACCTACATGTATTCATTTATAGATTAAGATGAGGAAAAGTCATTTTTACATAATAGCTGACCTTTAAATAAAACCATTTTCCCCACTGAACTTCCCCTTTAATACAAATATGTTTTTTTATTGACTGTTTTTTAAAGAAAGCCGCCTCCTTCAACACCAACTACGAACCTGCAATTTGTACATATATGTTTCCATGAATAACCATCTTCCAAACCCATTTAACCTATGAGCTATTGTTTAAAAATATTTGCAATACCGTCTGAATATGTGGTTAAACTACAACTGCCAGTGCAAACTGCAGTTTTGAGTGCTATGGAAAATAAGTAAGAAATGTGGAACAGAGTAGATTTTACACACACACGCATAAACTACAACTTCCATCATGCACTGCAGCTTAGTAACTTTTGAAAGAAATGGGATATGTGCAAAAAATGTAACAATCAGGTGGATTTCACACACATTGCAGTTTGGAAACTGCATTTAAATGCAGTCTGCCACTGATCAGTTCTCCTAACTGGGGTTTAATCACAGCTTCCATCAAGCATTGCAGCTCAGTAACTTATAAATGCAGTTGAAGTTTAAATGTGTGAGTAGATCTCCTATACATGATAAAACTGCACTGTAACAGAATGGAGTGGAAATGGTTTAAATGTGGCCAACCAATGAGTCAAGGGTGTCAAACCTGCAATTCCTCACATTCCCTTGCTGCATACTGGGAGTTGTAGTTTCAGACACCTGGAGAGCATCCCTGCAATGAGGAGATCCCCTATGTGAGTCTAAACTACAACTCCCAGTGTGCATTGCAGTGGGAGCAATTGACCAGTCTGGACAGGACTGAACACACCATGCAGCAAGCCATGAACTACAAATCACAGAATCCTACTGGTAGATCATTGCAGACCATGCTGGGAGTAACAGTGTTGATAGCACACATGTACATTGAATAAACCCTTTACCTAAAAAAGACATAAACAGACATTTCCCAGCATTCTCTCTACCCCATCACTGACCTGCAGGTTCCCTCAGAGCCACCCCAATTCCATGTCTGGGACTCTCCCCTCACACGCTGACCCCCTTTTTCCCTCCCCCAGGGCCGAAGCTTCAGCTGACACACTCGGTTCCCTCCTTGTTGATATCGGGGATTCTCAGGTTCTCTGCACCGGATATCCGGTCCTCCTACAATCCTCTCGCGCAGCACGATTACCAGGCCCCGCCCACAATCACAATCTGCGTAGCAGGTCTCCACTACTTGACCGAAAGTAACCCTATAGGGAGCATGCTCAGTAATACGCTCAGATCAGGAAGCCAAGCGACGTATGGGACTCCTTTAAAGGGACAGTGCACACCACAAATCATTCCAGAGACTGGAACACAAGCAACAAGGGAAGAGGGGCCATTAACTGGGAAGCATGTATAGCAAGGATAGGAAAACAATAGATCTCCCGGGATTTTCCAGGGTACATAATTGCCACAGATTCTTGTACAAGTCATTCTGAATTGAGAAAGCCAGTCGGATGACTAGCGAAACGTCTTCAAGAACTACATTTCAAGTCCAGTTGATCTAATTGAATACAACAGATATACCATGACCTGGATGAATGAGAACCTTCACAAGAATAGATCTCCAGATGTTCGAAAACTGCAACTCCCAACATTCCTCTACAAGCACTCTGTAGTGAGGGAATTCTGGGAATTGTAGTTTTCAAACATCTGGAGATCTACTGGTTGCCATATTAATTACTGGTGTATATTAGTGATGTCAAACCATGGCTCTCCAGATGTATTAGAAACTACAACTCCCAGCATGCCATGATGCATTCTGCAAACAAGGCATGATGGGAGTTGTAGTTTCCAAACTTTTGGAGTGGCGTGGTTAGACTAATGCAGGGATCTCCAACTGGTTGGACCTCTTCAGATATTTGAAAACTACAAATTGCCTACAAGTAAAATGCAGACAGGGAATGACGGGAGTTGTAGTTTCCAAACATTTGGAGTGGCATGGTTAGACTAACGCAGGGATCTCCAACTGGTTGGACCTCTTCAGATATTTGAAAACTACAAATTCGCCTACAAGTAGAAGGCAGACAGGGAATTTTGGGAGTTGTAGTTTACAAAATATCTGGAGGCTCACAGGTTGGACTAGTGCATAAACATTTAGTTATTTATATTACACAACACTTGATCACAGGAACAGGGAAATTAAATCCCCCTAAGCACCCCCTTCCATTTTAACTGCTCCGATTCTGGGCAATTACGCAGAACGCTTTTTATGTGCGTTGCTGTCTGTCACAGTGTGGCCTCAGCCTTAGTCAATTGGATGCTGTGTAATCCTCTTCTCACCATTACAGATATGAAAGGAATAGTTCACTGCAATAGTGAACTATTCCCTTTCTACATTGATTGAAATCCGGGAGGTTAAGGAGCTATGCCTTACCTCCCATTCTTCAATTAATTGTTGGAGAGCCAGGAACGAAGATCCGAAAAGCTTACCTATCACGCAATCCAGCGTGGCCGATCAGAAATTCCCGACCGCTTTTGTTCTGCTATAGCGTGCATTGTCGCGTATGCGCGTTATAGCGTAACAGAAGCAGGAAGCGGTCGGGTCCTGTCAGAGAGGCCACGCTGGTTCGCGCAAAAGGTAAACTTTTCGGATGTTCATTCCTGGCTCTCCAACAATTGATTGAAGAACGGGAGGTAAGGCATAGCTCCTTAACCTCCCGGTCTTCAATCAATGTAGAAAAGAAATAGTTCACCATTGCAGTGAACTATTCCTCTAAAAAAGAAACAAGTGTAATATTAATACTCCATATCAGTTAAAATATAATACGCATTAACCCTATAAAAAAAGAACACTTTTGAAAACTTTATTGAATCCCTATGGTACTTCAGGGATACAGTATACGTAAAATAATAAAAAGCAATACAAACCAGTAAACTAAACAACAATAAGATCCCTTCTAAAAACACACATTTATAAACAGGGGTCTTAAAAAGGTTCAAATGCAGCAAAGATTCAACTGCTTGCACCTAGTTCCCTAGATGTCTGAACTGTGTTCTTATTATTGGCTTATCAATACTCAACACGTTTCACTGCACCTGAGCAGCTTTCTCAGGATCCAAATGACAAGCAAAGTCCAATGCACTCTCTCCAACCTATGGGTGCTTACTCCTCTTGCTATCCTACCTCCAAGGATAATAGTTCAATAGAAAAATAAAGAGCTGAGGGTGGCATGGGGTGTTAGGTGCTCACCTGAGGAAGGGGGCACCTAACACCCCCCGAAACGTTGTGTTTTTTGATGTTGGTCACTTAAATAAAGAAAACACAGCTTTCTCAGGAGTCTGTGCAGAGGAGTTACCATTTGAATCAATGCACTATCCAGCAGCCATCAACTCATGAATGGCCAACATAAGCATTTCCCTCTCAAATTAGATGATCTGGCAACCATAAATTACATATCACTGGTCCGTACAGCGCTGCATCCCCAAGTGGAGCTTTATAAATAAACTATACATACATACATATCCATCCCCTGCTTTTGTCCAGAAACAGAGGGAGGGAGGCGGGAGCAGAGCTGGACCGGCATTGAAGTGCATGTTTAGGTAAGTACTGCCGTCTATCTTAGGAAGTGGTTCTCAAACTTTTTTTAGATTGCTGAACACTTAAAAATGTTTCTATCGTGTTAACAGAATATATTGTGATGGGATTTTAAAGGGCCAACCTTAAAACAAAAGACTGGTGACTTGTCAGTTATCTGCCTGCAACCCAAACTGCTATTTTTACCAGTTTATTATATGAATTTGTAAAATATATTTAATAATAAGTTCTATTCTTTTCTGGCAAAGTTATCTGCCTCATTCCTCTGCTCAATGAGCTTTTTATGAGCTTGAGCATGTGCAGGCAGCAGGTAAAACAGAAGTCAATCATGGGTTGTGATGTCAGTTATCATGGAGGGAGGGGCCAGCTTACTCTGCCAGAATGGGGACAATAATTATCCTTAAAGGGCATCTATACCGAAAAAAAGGTTACCTTAAATTAACCATAACTGGAAACTATTATTCTTCCCAACCACCACTGTATCATTTCATATCCAATCTAAAACTTCTTATATTTCAGCTGTCAATCACGTTCCTTGCTCTCAAAAACTATTCTTCAGTGAGTAGTTTTACTGTAGCTGGAATGGTGACAGAGTTTTGACAGTTTGAATGCTGTATGCTGTGTGCAGGCTTGACAGTTGGTTTGTGGGAAAAAGTCAGGTCAGATGGAAGTAGGAGTGGTTAAAAGAGGGAGGGGGGATACTGGTCCTAAACAAAATGTGTGCTGGATTGAAGGCATGCAGCAACACATGCAAATCAGAGTAAGTGCTACTTGCATGTATATAATTCTAGATTAAGATGAGGCAAAGTCATTTTTTCAGTATAGTGTCCCTTTAAATATCTGGTTAGTAATGCAGGTTATAAAGTGCAACATATATAAGTTGGGTGCCGGCAGGTAACACAACATTGACTGTTTTTTTAGGGTGGAGATGACCTTTAACATATGTGATGAAAAACTACACTCACTGCATTGACTATATTGAAGGGGAATATAGTTCCCCTTTTAGATATAAACCTATTTAAATCTTTAGTCTGACTTCTGAAAATGTTTTTACCTAACTGTGGTTGGAAAATCCTTCATTGCTTATGTACAATACTATATATATGTTTTTAGTTCTCCTTTTAAAAAAATAGTAGTTTTAAGACGAAAAACAGCCAATGTAACAAGGAAATGGACTGGGTCAGTTATCAGTTGACTATTTTTAAAACAACTTTGTCAAAACAGAGCAGGGACATGTAATAAAAGTTAATTTCCTTAAAAATGGTGCTAATTTTGCCTCAGCCAATCAGATGTTAGCTTTCAAATGGTATCTAACATTTGATTGGTTGGGGCAAAATTAGCACCAGTGCAGACCCAGGTGCGTAAGCCCCAAGTCAGTCGCTCACACAGTTAAACTTATGCTTCCTTGTAATCCAAAGCTTGTATGTAACCCTGTAGATTCAAAATACTAACAGGGTTATTCAATAAAAGTTCTTATCGTTTAAAATGGTGCTAATTTTGCCCCAACCAATCAAATGTAAGCTTACAAATGTTAAATAAGATCTGATTGGCTGGGGCAAAATTAGCACCATTTTAAATGATAAGCAGGGTTATTCAATAAAAGTTCTTATAGTTTAAAACGGTGCTAATTTTACCCCAACTAATCAGATGTTAGCTTTCAAATGTTAAATAAGATCTGATTGGCTTGCACCATTTTAAACGATAAGAACTTTTATTGAATAACCCTGAAGAACTTTTATAGAATCTCCCTGTTAGTATACTTATACACCCCAGGCCCGTCGCTCAAGCCTCTGGTATACGTGAAAGTAAAAAAAAATGGACCAGGCCACCAAATGATCAGAACCGTAGGTAATAAAAAACATGAAGTTTATTAGAACATACTAAAAAATATGTAAGCTTACGTGCTTCGTGCTATAGCATTCTGCTCTCCCTTTTCCCATTCTGCTCTTTCTTTTCCCATTCTGCTCTCCCTTTTCCCATTCTGCTCTCCCTTTTCCCATTCTGCTCTTTCTTTTCCCATTCTGCTCTTCCTTTTCTTTTGTTTTTTTTTTTTTTTATGTTTTTTCTTTCTTTTTTTTCTCTCTTTATCTAATCCTGTAGGGGACTGACATATCAATAGAATTATAGAAACATTGCTGAGTGTGAATCTCCAGATATAGAAATAGTAGAACAGGTCTCTATGGAGGGGAATATCTCCAATAGAAGAGGGGCAAGTTAGAGAAATTGTAACAGACCAGTTACAATTTTAGAGATCTTTTTTTGTTTTATTCCAATGCATTAAAGGAAAACTAAAGGAAATTATTAAAGGGAAGCAGGAAGTTCAGTGTAAACACATACAGGGTTATTCAATAAAAGTTCTATCGTTTAAAATGGTGCTAATTTTGCCCCAACCAATCAGATGTAAGCTTTCAAATGTTAAATAAAATCTGATTGGTTGGGGCAAAATTAGCACCATTTTAAAACTATAAGAACTTTTATTGAATCTCCCTGCTATACTTTTAATAAAAAAGAGCAGTATTTTTCCATCCCAATGACCTTAATCTGCCAATTTAGCATTTTGTCTGTGTATAAATAAATGCAACCGAAATACTGACTTCCTGTTTGCAGGACCCCTAGTAGAGACCGTTATGGTCTTGCCCTTGACCCAGCGCCTGGATTGATTCAGTTGCTCAGTAGAGATCTGAGCATGTGTGACCCATCCAACAGCCAATCAGTAGAAATTACTGTTAGGAACATTCCAAGGTAGAGTGCATTCTGGGAAGAAGAAGGACCAATAGAATTGAAATGTCAGCTCACTAATGTCAACAGCAGGGAATGGCAAATGGTATGAAATCAAGCGATTTTTCAAAATGGGAGATAATTTGTAGAATAGTAAAGTATGTATAAACAAAACAAGAATTTAAAAAAAAATGTGATATTTTCCACTTTCCAATAAACCTATAATTAGGGAGTGTGTGTAGTTAGTTCCCAAAGCAGCTTTGTGTGTATGGGTTAATCTCTGAAACATGTGGCCTTGTCTTGGGTTCTTGTTGCTACTGCAGCCAGTTAGGTTGGTACATGCCATGCAATATTCGGCCCGATCAACTGATGGTTTGTTATTGGCTGATCGGGCCAAAAAATTGCATGGGTTTTCGGCTCGACCAAATGTTCGTTCGTCCGAATTGGAAGAATGGCCCACCGGACGCATCTGACAGTCCTTTGTCCTGGCCATTCAAAAGTGCCGAATGATAGGTCAGGACGAAGGATTTCTACGCGTGTACCCAGCTTTAGTTTTGTTCTTGCTAGTTGTAAAAAAAGTTGCAAATCTGCACATGCCCAGTTCAACAGATCGCCACCATTACTGAACAGCCATTAAGTGCATATTCCCTGGAATAGGGAGAAGGAGGGAGGTAGCCGAACTCAGGAAAAGCTAAACCTCAACTCCAAAACACTTCTGATTTTAGATTTTAGACAATGTTTTTTCTCTCGCTGTATCAGAACTTCCTATAATTGAAATGGCAACTTGTGCCATTGAGGAACCAACACAGGAAACAGAAACTGAGATTTACCATTCAGCAGACAGCTAATAAACCGACCAGTGGTCTGGTGGTTAAAAATGCTGTACCACCTACAGTATATATCAGTGTAACCGTGGTGTGGCCTATTAAGACCTGACCATGTGATTGTGTGAAACTTACATACATGTCCAATGACTTGTCACTGATATGTCAAAGTGACTGAGCTGAAATGTCATTCTAACGGTTGATTGTGGTAAAATATAATCTCCTGTGTAGTAAATGTTTCTGGAGCCCCTTATTAAACAAAAAAGAAAAGGGGGAAGTAACATAGATGGGGATGGGAAAGGGGGAAAGTTGAATAACGAAAGTTATAGGTGAGTGGGATAAGGAGACAGCACAAATCAATGTAAGGAGAGTTAAGTTTTGTACTCAAATTGTTGTCATCGGGGGTGTAACCAATGAAGGGCCAATGGTGGCTCCTGATGAAGCGTTCATTGAATGTACATTATTTATTATTACAAATTAAGCAGAATTGGATAATAGAAAGCAGAATGGCAAATGGAAAAGCAGAATGGGAAAATGGAAAAGGAGAATGAGGAAAAGGGAAAGCAGAATGAGAAAGGGAAAGCAGAAGGGAAAAGGGAAAGCAGAATGGAAAAGGGGAAGCAGATGGGAAAAGGGAAAGCAGAATGGGAAAAAGAGGGGAGAGCAGAATGGGAAAAGGGAAAGCAGAATGGGAAAAGGGAAAGCAGAATGGGACAAGGGAGAGCAGAATGGCAAATAGAAAAGCAGAATGGGAAAAGGGAAAGCAGAATGAGAAAAGGGAAAGCAGAATGGGAAAAGGGAAAGCAGAATGGGAAAAGGGAAAGCAGAATGGGAAAAGGGAAAGCAAGAATGGGACAAGGGAGAGCAGAATGGCAAATAGAAAAGCAGAATGGGAAAAGGAAGAGCAGAATGGGAAAAGGGAGAGCAGAATTGGAAAAGGGAAAGCAGAATGGGAAAAAGAAGAGCAGAATGGGAAAAGGAAGAACAGAATGGGAAAAAGAAGAGCAGAATGGGAAAAAGGAATAGCAAGAGAGGAAAAGGAGAGCAGAATGGGAAAAAGAGAGCAAAATGGGAAAAAAGAAGAACAGAATGGGAAAAGGGAAAGCAATGGGAAAAAGAAGAGCAAAATGGGAAAAGGAAGAACAGAATGGGAAAAGGGAAAGCAGAATGGGAAAAGGAAGAGCAGAATGGAGAAAAGAGGGAAAAGGAAGAGCAGAAGGGAAAGAGAGAGCAGAATGGGAAAAGGAAAAGAGTAGAATGGGAAAAGAATAGCAGAATAGGAAAAGGAGAACAGAATGGAAAAGGGAAAGGCAGAATGGGAAAAGGAAGGGGAACAGAATGGGAAAAGAGGAGCAGAATGGGAAAAGGAAGAGCAGAATGAGGAAAAGAAAGAGCAGAATGGGAAAAGGGAGAGCAGAATGGGAAAAAGGAAGAGCAGAATGGGAAAAGGGGAGGGAGACAGATGGAAAAAGGAAGAGCAGAATGGGAAAAAAGGAAAGAGAGAATGGGAAAAGAAAGAGATGAGAAGACAGAATGGGAAAAGGAAGAGCAGAATGGGAAAAGGGAGAGCAGAATGGGAAAAAGGAGAGCAGAAATGTTCTTTTCCCATTCTGCTCTTCCTTTTCCCATTCTGCTCTTCCTTTTTCCATTCTGCTCTCCCTTTTCCCATTCTGCTCTTCCTTTTCCCATTCTGCTCTTAATAGAGTATTGCTACTTGCATGTATTAATTCTAGATTAAGATGAGGCAAAGTCATTTTTTCAGTAATGTGTCCCTTTAAATATCTGGTTAGTAATGCAGGTTATAAAGTGCAACATTATAAGTTGGTTGCCGGCAGGTAACACAACATTGACTGTTTTTTTAGGGTGGAATGACCTTTAACTATGTGATGAAAACTACACTCACTGCATTGACTATATTGAAGGGAATATAGTTCCCCTTTTAGATATAAACCTATTTAAATCTTTAGTCTGACTTCTGAAAATGTTTTTACCTAACTGTGGTTGGAAAATCCTTCATTGCTTATGTACAATACATATATATGTTTTTAGTTTCTCCTTTAAAAAATAGTAGTTTTAAACGAAAAACAGCCAATGTAACAAGGAAATGGACTGGGTCAGTTATCAGTTGCTATTTAAAACAACTTTGTCAAAACAGAGCAGGACATGTAATAAAGTTAATTTCCTTAAAAATGGTGCTATTTTTGCCTCAGCCATCAGATGTTAGCTTTCAAATGGTATCTAACATTTGATTGGTTGGGGCAAAATTAGCACCATGCAGACCCAGGTGCGTAAGCCCCAAGTCAGTCGCTCACACAGTTAAACTTATGCTTCCTTGTAATCCAAAGCTTGTATGTAACCCTGTAGATTCAAAATACTAACAGGGTTATTCAATAAAAGTTCTTATCGTTTAAAATGGTGCTAATTTTGCCCCAACCAATCAAATGTAAGCTTACAAATGTTAAATAAGATCTGATTGGCTGGGCAAAATTAGCACCATTTTAAATGATAAGCAGGGTTATTCAATAAAAGTTCTTATAGTTTAAAACGGTGCTAATTTACCCCAACTAATCAGATGTTAGCTTTCAAATGTTAAATAAGATCTGATTGGCTTGCACCATTTTAAACGATAAGAACTTTTATTTAACCCTGAAAACTTTTATAGAATCTCCCTGTTAGTATACTTATACACCCCAGCCCGTCGCTCAAGCCTCTGGTATACGTGAAAGTAAAAAAAAATGGACCAGGCCACCAAATGATCAGAACCGTAGGTAATAAAAAACATGAAGTTTATTAGAACATACTAAAAATATGTAAGCTTACGTGCTTCGTGCTATAGCATTCTGCTCTCCCTTTTCCCATTCTGCTCTTTCTTTTCCCATTCTGCTCTCCCTTTTCCCATTCTGCTCTTCCTTTTCCCATTCTGCTCTTTCTTTTCCCATTCTGCTCTTCCTTTTCCCATTCTGCTCTTCCTTTTTCCATTCTGCTCTCCCTTTTCCCATTCTGCTCTTCCTTTTCCCATTCTGCTCTTTCTTTCCCTTCTTCTTCCTTTTCCCATTCTGCTCTTCCTTTTTCCATTCTGCTCTCCCTTTTCCCATTCTGCTCTTCCTTTTCCCATTCTGCTCTTCCTTTTCCCATTCTGCTCTTTCTTTTCTCATTCTGCTCTTCCTTTTCCCATTCTGCTCTCTCTTTTCCCTTCTGCCCTTCCTTTTCCCATTCGCTTTCCCTTTCCCATTCTGTTCTTCCTTTTCCTATTCTGCTATTTCTTTTCCCATTCTACTCTTCCTTTTCCCATTCGCTCTCTCTTTCCCATTCTGCTCTTCCTTTTCCCATTCTGCTCTTCCTTTTCCCATCTGCTTTCCCTTTTCCCATTCTGTTCTTCCTTTTCCCATTTTGCTCTTCTTTTTCCCATTCTGCTTTCCCTTTTCCCATTCTGTTCTTCCTTTTCCCATTTTGCTCTTCTTTTTCCCATTCTGCTCTTCCTTTTCCCTTCTGCTATTCCTTTTTCCCATTCTGCTCTTCTTTTTCCCATTCTGTTCTTCCTTTTCCCATTCTGCTCTCTTTTTTTCCCATTCTGCTTTCCCTTTTCCAATTCTGCTCTCCCTTTTCCCATTCTGCTCTTCCTTTTCCCATTCTGCTTTTCTATTTGCCATTCTGCTCTCCCTTGTCCCATTCTGCTTTCCCTTTTCCCATTCTGCTTTCCCTTTTCCCATTCTGCTTTCCCTTTTCCCATTCTGCTTTCCCTTTTCTCATTCTGCTTTCCCTTTTCCCATTCTGCTTTTCTATTTGCCATTCTGCTCTCCCTGTCCCATTCTGCTTTCCCTTTTCCCATTCTGCTTTCCCTTTTCCCATTCTGCTCTCCCTTTTCCCCATTCTGCTTTCCCTTTTCCCATTCTGCTTTCCCTTTTCCCATTCTGCTTTCCCTTTTCCCATTCTGCTTTCCCTTTTCTCATTCTGCTTTCCCTTTTCTCATTCTTCCTTTCCATTTCCCATTCTGCTTTTCCATTTGCCATTCTGCTTTCTATTATCCAATTCTGCTTAATTTGTAATAATAAATAATGTACATATCAATGAACGACTTCATCAGGAGCCACCATTGGCCCTTCATTGGTTACACCCCGATGACAACAATTTGAGTACAAAACTTAACTCTCCTTACATTGATTTGTGCTGTCTCCTTATCCCACTCACCTATAACTTTCGTTATTCAACTTTCCCCCTTTCCCATCCCCATCTATGTTACTTCCCCCTTTTCTATTTTGTTTAATAAGGGGGCTCCAGAAACATTTACTACACAGGAGATTATATTTTACCACAATCAACCGGTTAGAATGACATTTCAGTCGACATATTGACATATCAGTGACAAGTCAATTGGACATGTATGTAAGTTTCACACAATCACATGGTCAGGTCTTAATAGGCCACACCACGGTTACACTGATATATACTGTAGGTGGTACAGCATTTTTAACCAACAGACCACTGGTCGGTTTATTAGCTGTCTGCTGAATGGTAAATCTCAGTTTCTGTTTCCTGTGTTGGTTCCTCAATGGCACAAGTTGCCATTTCAATTATAGGAAGTTCTGATACAGCGAGAGAAAAAAACATTGTCTAAAATCTAAAATCAGAAGTGTTTTGGAGTTGAGGTTTAGCTTTTCCTGAGTTCAGCTACCTCCCTCCTTTCTCCCTATTCCCAGGGAATATGCACTTAATGGCTGTTCAGTAATGGTGGCGATCTGTTGAACTGGGCATGTGCAGATTTGCAACTTTTTTTACAACTAGCAAAGAACAAAACTAAAGCTGGGTACACGCGTAGAAATCCTTCGTCCTGACCTATCATTCGGCACTTTTGAATGGCCAGGACAAAGGACTGTCAGATGCGTCCGGTGGGCCATTCTTCCAATTCGGACGAACGAACATTTGGTCGAAGCCGAAAACCCATGCAATTTTTTGGCCCGATCAGCCAATAAACAGAACCATCAGTTGATCGGGCCGAATAATTGCATGGCATGTACACAACCTAACTGGCTGCAGTAGCAACAAGAACCCAAGACAAGGCCACATGTTTCAGAGATTATACACATACACACAAAGCTGCTTTGGGACGAAACTACCACACATCCCTAATTATAGAGTTTATTGGAAAGTGGAAAATATCACATTTTTTTTTAAATTCTTGTTTTGTATTATACATACTTTACTATTCTACAAATTATCTCCCATTTTGAAAAATCGCTTGATTTCATACCATTTGCCATTCCCTGCTGTTGACATTAGTGAGCTGACATTTCAGATTCTATTGGTCCTTCTTCTTCCCAGAATGCACTCTACCTTGGAATGTTCCTAACAGTAATTTCTACTGATTGGCTGTTGGATGGGTCACACATGCTCAGATCTCTACTGAGCAACTGAATCAATCCAGGCGCTGGGTCAAGGGCAAGACCATAACGGTCTCTACTAGGGGTCCTGCAAACAGGAAGTCAGTATTTCGGTTGCATTTATTTATACACAGACAAAATGCTAAATTGGCAGATTAAGGTCATTGGGATGGAAAAATACTGCTCTTTTTTATTAAAAGTATATCAGGGAGATTCAATAAAAGTTCTTATAGTTTAAAATGGTGCTAATTTTGCCCCAACCAATCAGATTTTATTTAACATTTGAAAGCTTACATCTGATTGGTTGGGGCAAAATTAGCACCATTTTAAACGATAAGAACTTTTATTGAATAACCCTGTATGTGTTTACACTGAACTTCCCCTTTAATAATTTCCTTTAGTTTTCCTTTAATGCATTGGAATAAAAACAAAAAAAGATCTCTAAAATTGTAACTGGTCTGTTACAATTTCTCTAACTTGCACCTCTTCTATTGGGAGATATTCCCCTCCATAGAGACCTGTTCTACTATTTCTATCTGGAGATTCACACTCAGCAATGGTTTCTATAATTCTATTGATATGTCAGTCAGCCCTACAGGATTAGAGACTTCCAGGGCAATGCACGGACGCATCTCTCCTGTTTTGGAGTTTAAGTCCCGTTAACCAATGTTATAACTCCTTCATTGCCGCACCGAACATGCGGCAGTGATGTTATATGCCGAAAGCTCCATTCTACTGCGGCACTTTAAACGCCAACTACTGGCTGGCGTTAAAAGCGGTGAAATTGAAAAATGCCAGATAGCAACGCTCCGAGAGCTGCTTTCAGCGTATAACATTATTGGGCTGTTTGCACCGGGTTGGCGATAGCGTCTCTCGGTGCCCCGATTGAGGGGTAATATGAGGGTCTTACACCAAAACTATGTGCCATTTACTTTAAAAGTTCATACCCACGTACGAACAAACAGTACTTACAGACACTCACCCTGCCACCTGCTGTCCTCTTTCCACTGGGCATAAAACATTCACCACAGTCATAGTAAGGTTACCAGCCAGTGATGGAATAGTATTGCACAAACCATAAATATAACCCTGATACCTTTTATAGTCTGCATAGATCTACCGATCTGTCTAAAACCCTAAACCCTTACCGGTCGATTTAAACCTGAAACTGTTGGTTTTCCTGTATCAGAATAATACACAGTATATTTATTCAGCAATGCTGCCCTAAGAAGTTCTGAACTTTGCTAACACAATAACTACATAACAAGTCTATTTAACTAGAGGGTAATGGAAGAAGATCACACAGTTGTAGTCAAATGATTAATGAGGGTTTATGCAGTACTGATGTACACATTCATCATTCTTAATGATAACAATATATCCCATCTGTCTGTTCCGGATGTGTCTGAATGCAGAATACAATTTGTGCTGACATAGTAATGTCATCCTTTAAATGAATGACTCCCAGACCAGGACAAATGTATTTCCTACTGGTCTTTAGCACAGACAGTGTCCAATTTATAGATATTATGTTATGCTCTCACAGTCCAAAAATGAATGTAACTGGTTTCTATGGACAAACCACATCCAAATTGTTAACCTGTGTTCCGTGTATTGTATTTATATTGTAAATTATTTTCTTACACAGTTCAAAGCACATTCAGGGAGGTTCACCTGGAGCTGTACTTGTTTTGGGCAAATCCCTTGTAGCAGTTTTACGAGAGGCTGCGCGGCTCTGGGTGAATATCGCACTCATTTGGTGTAAAATAATTACGTGCGCACAGCATCTGGTAAACAGGCAGTGGCATAACTTCAGCCCCCGCCACCCCCACAACCGCGGGGGGCCCGGGCGGTAGTAGGGCCCACCACATGCCCAAAATGCGCCCAAGATATACGCGCGATCAGCTGTTTAAAAGACCAGATCCGAACTTCCGGAATTAAACTGGGTCCAGTCTTTTAAACAGCTGATCACGCGTATGTTTCATTCATTCGCGGGAGGCATCTTGGAGGGAGGCAGGGGTCGGGCCCGGCCTCCATTGTCGCAGGGGGGGGCTCGGGTCCCTGCAGGTACCCACCTGTAAACGGGCTTGCAGCGGCTGCATGTCATTTCTGATACTGCCGTTGGAAACTAGGTGTCAAAAGTCTTTCTAACTGATCATATATGTAAACTCCCAATCACATACAATCTAACACACACCCTCCAACATTTCCCCTGTAGCATGGAGAAGAGCTGCAGGTGGAGCATAATGGGGTGAACCTGATCTTGGCACAGCTTTGTTCAATGCATTTCAGTGTACCTATTTAAAGGTAGATGTTGAAGGGTTGGCTAACAGTTTGTCTTTATGATCGCTGGGGAAACCAGGGGCAGGGCAGAGGTAGGGTTAGGGGTGTTCTAGGGTGGGCAGAGACAGAGTAAGCTACCACGGCCATTCCTAGGACAGGGTTTCAGCCCCGACTGCTGGACTAGGAATTTTGACCCTGCAGTCAGGACAATCCTATCCAAATAGGGATGCCTGGCAACCCTGAGTGTGATTCCCTCTGTTATAGGACTACAACCATTAAACAAACAAACTTTTCATTTTGCCTTTCCTCCAACATTCTCCTTTGTATAGCTACCAGCACTGGTCTAATTTTTCTAACCCGTTCCCCAAACCCCACCGCTTTGCAGTGGGTCTGCATCCCGACCTGCAACCTGACCCAAACTCCATTTTATTCTTTTTTCCCCTAAAATTTGTACATGGAAAGCTTGAAAAAAGCTACCTACCCATAGGCCTTTGCTCCATTATCTTCATCTGCAGCTCCATTCTAGAGATGGCCGGACTTCCTAAAGTTCGGTTTGTTAAAGTTTGATAGTTTGAAAACGGACCCATTAAAGTCAAAGGGGAAAAATAATTTGAAAAGTTCTAATAAAATACAGTTAAAATATCAATGGTTACTTACTGTAAATGGCTCTGGGACCTGGTAAATGGTCTGGGGAACACGTAAATATCACCAAAAACTGAATTTTTGCCACATTCAAGGGTTATTGCCGAATTTGAGGGTTAGCGAACGCTACATTCAAGGGTTAGCACCGAACTTCAGAGTTAGCAAATGCTACATTCCAAGGTAATCTCTGAATTCTTGAGTTACCGAACGCCACATTTGAGGTTTATGGACGAAATCAAGGGTTGGCGAATGCTACATTCGAGGGTTATTGCCATTCTCTAACAATCAAATTTGGGCCATAACCCTAGAAAGCAGCATTCGGTAACCCTCACATTTGGCCATAACCCTTGAATGTAGAGTTTGCTAACCCTTGAATTCGGCAACAACCCTCAATGCAGACATCCCACCCTGCCTCTTCGTCCTTTCGGGGGAGGGTGGGCGAGGGGGGGTGACGAGGGTGTGTGGCTTTGACGTCACACAGAGAGCGGTTTATACGCGGTAGGGGATGGGGGAGGCAGGGTTAGGGGTGTGGTAGGGGCATGATGTTGGCGATCCGGGGGCGTGACACACATAAAGGGGGCGTAAGGGAGAATATTCAGGACTTCTCTCCGTTGCGGGAGATCGGGTGGTCCCGCGGGAGACCACTCCGATTTGCGGGAGACTCCCGGGAGATACCTGCTCAGGGCCGGATTTATACTTTTTTCTCCCCTAGGCCAGCTAACTTGTACTGCCTGTACACCTGTACGCGGTCATTTATTAGCTGAAGCTTTGTAAGTGGGGGAGGGACCTGCTCCCCTAGCAAATCGGCAATCGCTACCAATTTCTGATTTAACAAAGCTCTGCTGTGTGCCAACTAACGTGCATTGTGTAAATTTAAAATGGGGATGCAATGCTTCTTTACCATTTTTTTTTATTTTTTTGCCGCCCCTAGTGGCTGTGCCGCCCTAGGCCACGGCCAAGTGGGAAATCCGGCCCTGTACCTGCTCAATGTATTAAAGGGGTGATGGAGGGAATGGGTTATATTAATGGGTAAATGATCTATAAGTGTGACTATTAAAGGGGTGATGGAGGGGATGGGTTATATTAAAGGGTAAATGATATATAAATCTAATAGGAAACAGTGACATTACAAGCTCCTTCCTCCTCCTCCTCCCTCTCAGGACACGCCCCCTCCTTTCCAGCCACTCCCACTATTAGCCAGGGAGGGGCTGTATTACACTACCAATGATATACTATGGGAGGGGCTATATTCCACTACCAATCATACACAGTTAGGGAGGGGCGTTGTAATCCAGACAGGTGGTAACCGTATAGTTGCTCTGAGAAGGGAAGCGTTGCCGTAGAGACCGGCACGCGCGCACTGTCTTCCGGCACGGTGCTCATACGTCACTTCCGGTGCGCCAGTGGGTTTTTTGTTGTGATGCTATGTGACTGCCGTGGTGCCGGCTTTACCACATGGAAGTGACCGACCGTCCCTTGTGATCGGTGCCTAGGATCCTGCGGCTGTAGCAGGTCACCATGACCCTGCCCCTGATTATAAAGTGGAGCGGGCAGGAGTTCCCCGTGTCCACCCTGTCAGAGGAAGACACCGTGTTAGACCTCAAACACTCCCTCAGGGGCCTCACAGGGGTCTTACCCGAGAGACAGAAACTGCTGGGCCTTAAATACAAGGGTGAGTGGTCATTGTAATTATTGGTACGGACTACAAATCCCAGCATCCTCTCTGCTACCGTCTTTTATGTGTATGTACTACAGACCCCAGCATCCTCGCTGCTACCTTCTTTATGTGTATGTGCTACAAACCCCAGAATCGTCTACTACCTTTTTATGTGGATGTACAGTACTACAAACCCCAGCATCCTCTGTCTGCTACTTTGTTTTAAGTGTATGTATTCTGTGTACTACAAGTCTCAGGATCCTTCTGCCAGTGTGCTACAATTCCCAGTATCCTGAGTTTATATATACTACAAATGGCAGCATCCTTTTGTTTATATGTGTACTACAAATCTCAGCATCCTTCTGTCAGTGTTCTACAATTCCCAGTAAAACACCCCAAAACGCTAGCTAAAAGAGAGTCCAGCAAAGGCCCCTCAAAAATAGGCACGCCCACTTGAATCTAATCACTATGAAAAATCACACTAGGCTGGATTCACATCTAGAAATAATCAATTTATTATTCAGTGCGCAGTACCCTGAAGTGCAAATGCAATACAAATAAATACATCCGTCCCAGTGAAAGTGTAACAGTCAGGTAAGTGTCTCAACCAAAATCACAAACTTGCTGGTTAAGTTAGAAACCAAGGCATTCTGCCCTCAGCACCATATCACAACCGGGACTTACGTGACCTCCGTGATCTCTTCACCCAGACCTAGTGCTCCAATATCAAGCCGGCATTGAAACGACACACCTCCTACTGCCTAGCTCTGTACACCCGCTGGTTGCAACTCTATTCACTCCAACATCCATGGATGCGGGAAACTCTGCAGAGAATATAGCAAAAAGGCACACAGCAACAAACTAGTTTCACCCATAATGCCCTCATGTGCACAGGCTTCGTCAGCCTGTGAACAGCGTACCACATTCTAAGTTATCAAGGTCTGTGCATTCTCATACAAGTTTTTTTTATATAATTCCCAGTATCCTGAGTTTATATATACTACAAATGGCAGCATCCTTTTGTTTATATGTGTACTGCAAATCCATGCATCCTTCTTTTTGTGTGCTACAATTCTCGGTATCCCATTACTATATATACTACAAATTGCAGCATCCTTTTGTTTGTATATTATGAATATTATTGTGGATTGATATAGCGCCAACATCATCAATAGCACTTTACAATAACCTGTATACATTCACATCTGGCCCTGCCCCGAAAAGCTTACAATCCAAGCACACAAATTGCAGCATCCTACAAATGTCCTACGTTCTTTGTTTTGTGTTGAATTTTTGGAATGTCACTATATTAAACTGTACCTGGCAGTTGCTTGATATTTTTAATATTGCCTGGATTTGACACTATGAATAATATTTTTCCACAGATTGCACATGTTGGTAATTTTCAACCAATCCTGCATATTTTCCCATAGAGCTGTACACCTTTTTTTCTACCAACAGACTACTGAACGATATATCGCTCCATATATGTGTTAGAGGAAAAATCGGACATTTAGTTGTCCTTTGCATACCTAGCCTTAAAGGACAATTTATACTCACGGAACCTCCGATCTTGCCATCTGAAGTACCCAGGGTGAGGACCTAAACTGCACTGTCCTCACTTTCTAAGTCTAGCTTTGCTATCCGGCCAATGAGAAGATGCACTTCTTTCAGAGTGTGTCTCCTCATTGGCCGAAGTTGCCAATGGATTCCAGGAGCGGAGCACTGAAGGAAACTTCAGGTAAAGCTAGACTTAGAAAGTGAACCCAGGGGTGAGGACAGTGCAGTTTAGGTCCTCACCCTGGGTACTTTCCAACAAGGGAGCATGGATTTGTGAGTCTAGTTGTCCTTTAAGTTGAAGCTGAAATATGAAAGTATAGTCATTTATTGATTTGTCTTCATGTAATGAGGACACGTACATCTATGTTTGTTACTTGTTTAGCAAATACCTTATTACCACTCCTTATTTCTTCCTGTTTCCCATGGTTCTTTCCTGCTAGTAATGCAAGCAAGGAAAAAAGTAGAGGAGCACACTACTATGGTGAATACTTAGTAATGCAAGCCCCATTCAAGTCTTAATGGTTGGTGCTAAATGAAGATTTGCCTGACAGGGAGGTGTTACCAGAAGCAGAGGTGCCTGGGAAGAAGAGTCCCTGCAAAAACCTCAATTTTTGGCAACTAATAGAATTTTTAAGGTTAAACCGCTTGTCCACCCCACCACTTAATTTTAGAAGCTACTTTAGCCCCCCAAAGGCACAATTTTGCTATGCTAATATTTGCTAAAAATGCTACTATCATTACTTAAACAGCCTGATTATTCACCAGGTGGTAGACACCTCTGCTGCTGTATTTGTTAAATGCACTACACAGCAGCAGAGGAGGCTTCTCTCTTCCATCTTTCGGAGTGGTGCTAAGTCTTTGGCCATGACGTAAGTGTCATGGCCAAGACTAGCTGCCAGACCGGGAAGTCGAGGGATCTGGCTGTGTAAGTAATAATAAAATAATTTAAGTTTAAATGAAAGGCCAGTTTCCTACCTTTAAAACGGGCCATCAACCACCTTTCTAGGTGCTCCACAGCCCAAGGCGACTGACCAGAAAGTTAATGGGTGGGAGGCTGACTTGTGACATTCCTAAGGATTCTCCTGAACTGTGCCGCCGGCGAGCACAACCTCAGACTCCCTGAGTGTGTGAGGGAGACAGGAAGTCCCTCCTCCTCTCTGCTGTGTGAAGTTCTGACAGAGAAGGTAAAGGGGGGTCTGGGTAACCCACAGCACCTGCGAGTGGGCGGGGCCACATGGGGCTGTAAGATAATGGGCCATGGGGGGCCTGCAACTGGAGGGACCATGGGGTCCATGAGTGGAAGGGACCAGGGGGGCTGCAATGGGGAGGAGGAGACAGATTGACTGAGAGTTTCAGAGCAGGAAGTGCAAGGGACCTGGTGATGCTGCTGCCATATCACACACAAAAATGTAAATATCTTCAAAACTATGCAAAATAAACAATGGAAACAATGGAAATAAATTGCAAAAATTCCCAGGGGAGGAATTCCTATCAATTTACCTCAATTTATCTAAAGTAATTTTTGGACCACAGTTCCCCTTTAAACTTTTTTTTGTACTGCAGTTTTTTTTTATTTGACCATAACTGGAAACTATCATTCTTCCCAAATATCACTATCGCCATTTTTTTGTTGATCTGTCCCCTATTTCTTTAGATATCCAGTCTGAAACATTTTAAATTTCAGCTGTCAATCAAGTGCCTTAGTATCATAAACTCTTCTGTTATGTTTAGTTTTGCTGTAGCTGGAATGGTGACAGTTGGTACTTGAACTGCGTGTTGGGAAATTACCTCTCCCAATACTGCCTCATAGGGATTAGTGAGCATGCTTGCCCTCACAGAGAGTCAGATATAGCAGGGGGCTAGTGGACTGATCTTGAGCAAAACAAATACTTGATATGTCATGCAGCAAAACAAACACATCAGAGTAAGTGTTGCTTACATGTATTCATTTATAGATTGAAATGCGTCAGTTTTTTTTTTTTAGTGTACAATTCCTTTAAAGGGCACCCCCAAAACTATAATCCCCCCCCACTACTGGCCCCATTGTGTAGTTTAATCCTTACCTCACATCCCAGCTCCATTTGGTTCTCCTGTAGTCCCCCCCCCCAGGTCCCAAAAACTGCCCACCAGGAGGATAGCAGAGTCCATATAGGACTCTGCCTCCTACCTGGCCTCCGGGAGAAGTTTGGCATGCGTACTGCAGCCCTTCTCCCTCTCCCTCCCTCTTAGAATTCCCTCCCCCTAGTGTAAATCCCTTTAGATATATGATTCCCCCTGTCCCCCCAGCTCCAACCGCTCTATTTGTATTCTTAGAAAGTGCCCCAGATTCTACTTACCTTCCCTCTTTCCCCCGCTGCAAAGAACTCCCGGCAGCCGCGTCCGTGATTGGCTGGCACTCAGCCAATCAAATACGCTACTGCCAGTCCCGCCCCTCTGCTTGCATTTTCTCGCAAGCAGAGGCTCGGCAGCGCGGCGGAGGAAAGAGGGGAGGTAAGTAGAGTTTGGGACATTTTCTAAGAATACAAATAGAGCGGTTGGGGCTGGGGGGACAGGGGGAATCATATATCAAAAAATAATTTTAAGGGTGGACATACCCTTTAAATTAAAAGTATTTCCAAACAGTATCAAAAGCTATCATACTTTCTTTTCTTATCTCATTTATAGTTTTTCTTTTATAGTATTCTGACTCTATTGTAAATTATATTTTTGCAATTTTATAATTCTTTAAAGGAAACCATATATCCGAGTAATTACAAATAGTGCAGTTTATGAATGCTATTTTAGAAAACAGTGATCACATGCCTCAATCTTATTTATAGATCCTCGGGTCAAATAAAATGCAGGAAATGAAAAGATTTTATAAGCTTACAATAAGTTCATTGTTAGGAAGTGATGTGAAGCAATGCTGGAATGCGTGTTAGGTTGTACCGACTTAGCACACTCTTTATTATATTTAGAATGAACAGCCCTGGGCTTTTTTTGATCCTATCTTCAACAGCGATGTCTGCTCTTGGTATATAGGAAATTGGTCTGTTATACATCCGTATTAAAGTGCAACTAGAGACCAAAAATATAATCCATACAAAAAACAGAATTCTAGTGCACACACAATTCTAATTGCATATTGGCTACCTCCATAAGGTTCTACTATCCTGCTAAACCCTAGTTCAATAAGCAACTAGTTCAATAAGTTGGCCAAATTATTTTAAGCCCAGTCACCACGTCAAGGTTGCTTTGTTTAACTGGGTCCTAACCTACTGGCAAGTACCAGTAGGTTAGGATCCAGTTAAGAAGGCAAACCTTGACGTGGTGACTGGGCTTAAAAAATAATTTGGCCAACTTATTGAGCTAATTGCTTTTATTAATCCATTATATTATTCTGGTGTGTGGTCTTTGGTGGTGGTAGGTACAATATTCCTTCGTTATCCAGGGTTTAGCAGACTGTAGTAGAACCTTATGGAGGGAGCCAATATGCAATTAGAATTGTTTGTGCACTAGAATTCTGTTTTTTGTATGTATTATATCTGCTTTTGGTGAACTACTCTGTATAAAATAAAACAGGCCCAGATGCCACTGATAACAGTGACAATAACCATGGAACATATATCTACATAAATAAAAGCCATTTCTTTGGTTTTCTTTTTGATATGATACAGGTAAACCGGCAGAAAATGACGTGAAACTCGGAAAACTCAAACTTAAACCGAACACAAAGATTATGATGATGGGAACGCGAGAGGAAAGTTTGGTAAATGAAAACTTTTCTTTTTGTTTTGCAAATCTGGGTTAATAATATTATGGGCCTATAGTGAATATAGATTTAGTGAGTGTGTTTACCTTAACCATGTGCGGGGCAGAAAAGGTCTTCTAACAGATTTATTTGTTACTAGACATTAAGCCTGTTACAATAACAGGCGCTAGAAGCCCAGAGTGCCTCCATCCTCCATGTCCCAAGGCCACAGTTCCCTCTTAGTGTCCCAGACCCAGGGTCCCCCCTCTGTCCCAGACCCAGGGCCCCCCCTCTCTGTCCCAGACCCAGGGCCCCCTCTGTCCCAGACCCAGGACCCCTCCTCTGTCCCAGACCCAGGGCTCCCCACTCTGTCCCAGACCCAGGTCACACAACCTCTGTCCCAGACCCAGGTCACACAACCTCTGTCCCAGACCCAGGCCCCCCCCTCTGTCACAGATCCAGAGTCCCCTGTCTGTCCCAGACCCACAGGGCCCCTCCTCTGTCCCAGACCCAAGGCCGCCCTCTGTCCCAGACCCAGGGCCCCTCCCTCTGTCCCAGGGCCCCCCACTCTGTCCCAGACCCAGGACCCACCTCTGTCCCAGACCCAGGGCCCACCTCTGTCCCAGACCCAGGGCCCCTCCTCTGTCCCAGACCCCCCCTCTGTCCCAGACCCAGGTCACACCACCTCTGTCCCAGACCCAGGCCCCCCCTCTGTCCCAGACCCAGGCCCCCCCTCTGTCCCAGACCCAGGGCCCCTCGTCTGTCCCAGACCCAAGGCCGCCCTCTGTCCCAGACCCAGGGTCCCCCACTCTGTCCCAACCCAGGGCCCCTCCTCTGCCCCAGACCCCCCTCTGTCCCAGACCCAAGGCCGCCCTCTGTCCCAGACCCAGGCCGCCCTCTGTCCCAGACCCAAGCCGCCCCTCCCTGTCCCAGACCCAGGCCGCCCTCTGTCCCAGACCCAGGGTCCCCCCCTCTGTCCCAGACCCAGGTCCCCCACTCTGTCCCAGACCCAGGGTCCCCCACTCTGTCCAAACCCAGGGCCCCCCTCTGTCCAGGGCCCCCTCTGCCCCAGACCCCCCCCTGTCCCAGACCCAGGCCCCCACTCTGTCCCCAGCCCCCCCCACTCTCCCAGGGCCCCCACTCTGTCCCAGGGCCCCACCTCTGTCCCAACCCAGGCCCCCACTCTGTCCCAGGGCCCCCACTCTGTCCCAGACCCAGGGCCCCCACTCTGTCCCAGACCCAGGGCCCCACTCGTCCGGGCCCCCCACTCTGTCCCAGACCCAGGGCCCCCACTCTGTCCCAGACCCGCCCCCCTCTGTCCCAGACCCAGGGCCCCCACTCTGTCCCAGACCCAGGGCCCCACCTGTCCCAGACCCAGGGCCCCACTCTGTCCCAGACCCGGCCCCCCACTCTGTCCCAGACCCAGGCCCCCCACTCTGTCCCAGACCCAGGGCCCCCACTCTGTCCCAGACCCAGGGCCCCCACTCTGTCCCAGACCCAGGCCCCCCCACTCTGCCCAACCCAGCCCCACTCTGTCCCAGACCCAGGGCCCCCACTCTGTCCCGACCCGCCCCCCTCTGTCCCACCCAGGGCCCCCACTCTGTCCCAGACCCAGGCCCCCACTCTGTCCCAGACCCAGGGCCCCCCCACTCTGTCCCAACCCAGGCCCCCCCTCTGTCCCAGGGCCCCCCCTCTGTCCCAGGGCCCCCCCTGTCCCAGGGCCCCCCCTCTGTCCCAGGCCCCCCCTCTGTCCCCAGGGCCCCCACTCGTCCCAGACCCAGGGCCCCACTCTGCCACTCTGTCCCAGACCCGGGCCCCCACTCTGTCCCAGACCCAGGGCCCCCACTCTGTCCCAGACCCAGGGCCCCCACTCGTCCCAGACCCAGGGCCCCCACTCTGTCCCAGACCCGGCCCCCACTCTGTCCCAGACCCAGGGCCCCCACTCTGTCCCAGACCCAGGCCCCCACTCTGTCCCAGACCCGGCCCCCACTCTGTCCCAACCCGGGCCCCCACTCTGTCCCAGACCCGGGCCCCCACTCTGTCCCAGACCCAGGCCCCCACTCTGTCCCAGACCCAGGGCCCCCACTCTGTCCCAGACCCAGGGCCCCCACTCTGTCCCAGACCCAGGGCCCCCACTCTGGCCCAGACCCAGGGCCCCCACTCTGTCCCAGACCCAGGGCCCCCACTCTGTCCCAGACCCAGGGCCCCCCTCTGTCCCAGACCCGGGCCCCCACTCTGTCCCAGACCCGGGCCCCACTCTGTCCCAGACCCGGGCCCCCACTCTGTCCCAGACCAGGCCCCCCTCTGTCCCAGGGCCCCCCCTCTGTCCCAGGGCCCCCCCTCTGTCCCAGGGCCCCCCCTCTGTCCCAGGGCCCCCCTCTGTCCCAGGGCCCCCACTCTGTCCCAGACCCAGGGCCCCCACTCGTCCCACCCAGCCATCTGCCCAGACCCAGGCCCCCACTCTGTCCAGACCCAGGCCCCACTCTGTCCCAGACCCGGCCCCCACTCTGTCCCAGACCCAGGGCCCCCACTCTGTCCCAGACCCAGGGCCCCACTCTGTCCCAGACCCAGGGCCCCCTCTGTCCCAGACCCAGGCCCCCACTCTTCCCAGACCAGGCCCCCACTCTGCCCGCCACCCCAGGGCCCCCACTCTGTCCCAGACCCAGGGCCCCCACTCTGTCCCAGACCCAGGGCCCCCACTCTGTCCCAGACCCAGGGCCCCCACTCTGTCCCAGACCCAGGGCCCCCACTCTGTCCCAGACCCAGGCCCCCACTCTGTCCCAGACCCAGGCCCCCACTCTGTCCCAGACCCAGGCCCCCACTCTGTCCAGACCAGGGCCCCCACTGTCCCAGACCCAGGCCCCCCTCTGTCCCAGACCCAGGGCCCCCCCTCTGTCCCAGACCCGGGCCCCACACCTCGGTCCCGACCCAGGGCCCCCACTCTGTCCCAGACCCAGGGCCCCCACTCTGTCCCAGACCCGGGCCCCCACTCTGTCCCGACCCAGGGCCCCACTCTGTCCCAGACCCAGGGCCCCCCTCTGTCCCAGCCCGGGCCCCCACTCTGTCCCAGACCCAGGCCCCCACTCTGTCCCAGACCCAGGGCCCCCACTCTGTCCCAGACCCAGGCCCCCACTCTGTCCACCAGGCCCCACTCTGTCCCAGACCCGGGCCCCCACTCTCCCGACCCATGCCCCCTCCCAGACCCAGGCCCCCACTCTGCCCCCCAGACCCAGCCCCCCTCTGCCCCAGACCCAGGCCCCCACTCTTCCCCAGACCCAGGCCCCCCCACTCTGCCCCAGACCCGGGCCCCCACTCTGCCCCAAGCCCAGGGCCCCCACTCTGCCCCAGACCCGGCCCCCCCCCCTGCCCCAGCCCAGGGCCCCCACTCTCCCCCACCCAGGCCCCCCACTCTGCCCAGACCCACCCCACTCTGCCCCAGACCATGGCCCCACTCTCGCCCAGACCCAGGGCCCCCACTCTGCCCCAGACCCAGGGCCCCCACTCTGCCCAGCCCAGGGCCCCCACTCTGCCCCAGACCCGGGCCCCCACTCTCCCCAGACCCAGGCCCCCCCTCTGCCCCAGACCCAGGGCCCCCCCCTCTGCCCCAGACCAGGCCCCCCCTCTGCCCCCAACCCAGGCCCCCCCTCTGCCCCGACCCAGGCCCCCCCTCTGCCCCAGACCCAGGGCCCCCCTCTGTCCCAGACCCCAGGGCCCCCCCTGTCCCAGACCCAGGGCCCCCCTCTGTCCCAGACCCAGGCCCCCCCCTCTTTCCAGACCAGGGCCCCCCCTCTGTCCCAGACCCACGTCCCCCGCTCTGCCCACCCCTCCTCTGCCCCAGACCCCCCCTGCAGCCAGGCCCCCACTCTGTCCCAGACCCAGGCCCCCACTCTGTCCCAGCCCAGGTCCCAACCTCTGTCCCAACCCAGGTCACACACCCTCTGTCCCAGACCCAGGTCACACAACCTCTGTCCCAGACCACAGTCCCACCTCTGTCCCAACCCGTCACACAACCTCTGTCCCAGACCCAGGTCACACAACCTCTGTCCCAGACCCAGGTCACACAACCTCTGTCCCAGACCCGGTCACAACCTCTGTCCCGACCAGGTCACACAACCTCTGTCCCAGACCAGGTCACACACACTCTGTCCCAGACCCAGGTCACACAACCTCTGTCCCAGACCCAGGTCACACAACCTCTGTCCCAGACCCAGGTCACACAACCTCTGTCCCAGACCCAGGTCACACAACCTCTGTCCCAGACCCAGGTCACACAACCTCTGTCCCAGACCCAGGTCACACAACCTGTCCCAACCCAGGTCACACAACCTCTGTCACGACCCAGGTCACACAACCTCTGTCCCAGACCCAGGTCACACACCCTCTGTCCAGACCCAGGTCACCCACACCCTCTGTCCCGACCCAGGTCACCACAACCTCGTCCAGCCCAGGTCCACACACCTCTGTCCCAACCCAGGTCCACAACCGTCCAACCAGTCACCAACCTCTGTCCCAGACCCAGGTCACACAACCTCTGTCCCAGACCCAGGTCCCACAACCTCTGTTCCCAGACCCAGGTCACACAACCTCTGTCCCAGACCCAGGTCACACAACCTCTGTCCCAGACCCAGAGTCCCCGTCTGTCCCAGACCCACAGGGCCCCTCCCCTGTCCCAGACCCAGGGCCCCTCCCTCTGTCCCAGACCCCCCCTCTGTCCCAGACCCAGGGCCCCTCCTCTGTCCCAGACCCCCCCTCTGTCCCAGACCCAGGTCACACACCACCTCTGTCCCAGACCCAGGTCACACCACCTCTGTCCCAGACCCGGTCACAACACACCTCTGCCCAGACCAGGGCCCCCCCTCTGTCCCAGACCCGGCCCCCCCTCTGTCCCAGACCCAGGGCCCCCCCTCTGTCCCAGACCCAGGTCACCCACCTCTGTCCCAGGCCCAGGGCCCCCCCTCTGTCCCGACCCAGGTCACACACGCCAACCTCTGTCCCAGACCCAGGCCCCCCCCTCTGTCCCGACCAGGGCCCCCCCCCCTCTGTCCCAGACCCAGGCCCCCCCCTCTGTCCAGACCCAGGGCCCCCCTCTGTGCCAGACCCAGGGCCCCTCCTCTGACCCAGGGCACCCCACACTGTCCCAGACCCAGCCCCCCTCACAGACCCAGGGTCCCCCCTCTGTCCCGATCCACCCCCCCGTCCCAGACCCAGGGTCCCCCCTCTTGTCCCAGACCCAGCCCCCCTCTCTGTCCCGACCAGCCCCCCTCTCTGCTCCCCTGTCCCAGACCCAGCCCCCCTCTCTGCCCGACCCAGCCCCCCTCTCTGTCCCAGACCCGCCCCCTCTCTGTCCCAGCCCAGCCCCCCCTCTCTGTCCAGACCCAGCCCCCCTCTCGTCCCAGCCCCCCTCTCGTCCAGACCCAGGGCCCCCTCTCTGTCCACCCGGCCCCCTCTCTGCCAGACCCAGGGCCCCCCCTCTGTCCAGACCCAGGGCCCCACCTCTGTCCCAGACCCAGGGCCCCCCCGTCTGTCCCAGACCCAGGGCCCCCCCTGTGTCCCAGACCCAGGGCCCACCCCTCTGACCCAGACCCCCCTCTTTCCCAGCCCCCCCTCTGTGCCAGACCCAGGGCCCCTCCTCTGCCCCCCCAGCCCCTCCCCCCCCCTCTGTCACTCTGCTTTACAGCCGCCACCTGACACCTTTGGTTAATAGGAGGTTAATTTAGCATGGTGTCATGTCAGTGAGCTTCTGACTCCCCCCACCCTCACCCAGACATTGATGTCTAGTGCAACCCTCTCACCTCCCACAACCCCCACAACACATGATTTATCATGGGGTCCAGGACAACACACACCCCCAGCTACCACCGCCTCACTGTCCCCACCCCCTTCCCTCACTGTCCCCCACCCAGAGATCTTAGAACATACCTGGTGTGTGTACAGTTTATTGGTGTCAGACCCAGTAATGCAGCATGGACAGGAATTTTCACACTGTGAAGAGTTAACTTAAGAAATCAACCCACCCAGAGCAGCCAGCAGTCTGTGGTCCCGCCCCTTAATGCAAACTTGTGATCCGATTGGCTGTTCTGCTCTGAAGGGAAAAGAAGCAGCCAATCAGGTAGATTGCAGCCACACACACAGAGACACAGGGACGCACACTTGCATTTTATTATATAGGATAATAAAAATGTAGTGAATTTCTGCCTGTTCATTTTTTTTTTTCCGTTCCAGGAAGAAGTGATGGGCCCACCTCCCGATAATGATGATGTTGTGAACGACTTTGATATTGAAGAGGACGTTGTTGAGGTGGAAAACAGGTATTTCATTTTTACTTTTCCTTGTTGTGAGTTATTTTCCCCAATCACACACACACACACACACACACACATATTTATTTACATTCACCGATGTATACATGTTTTTTTATTATATGTATATACTTTTTGTTAATTGAAACATTGTTGTTTTTCATTTTTCCCTACTATAGGGAAGAAAACTTAGCCAAAATTTCCCGTCGTGTAAAAGACTACAAAATAGAGATCCTGAACCCTCCGCGAGAGGGTAAAAAACTGCTTGTTTTGGATGTTGATTATACACTGTTTGGTAAGTTGTTAATTATTGTTTTCCATTCATTCTGACCATTGGTCTGACCAAGACACACACCCTCCTTAATGATCCCCCTCTTACATTGCTAGGATATATATAGAAAGCATTAGAAACACTGTTAATAAGTCTTAAGGACATGTAACTAGTGACTGTTATTAGAACAAACACAATTTCTTGGCTAAAGACCTAAACCTCAGACTGTTTAGTTTAATGCTACAGCTTGGCAATGACTTTTTACATTTATTTTATTAAAATATAATATTTAAGTATAAACAATAATGGTTTTAATTATTCAGCCTGTTGTGTTCAACTGTTTTTACCTAAATGATGGCTAATCGGGATTTCTACTTTTTTGCTTAAGCTAGCCATACACTACCTCGACGTAAGACAGATTTGGCATTCGGTCAGTTGGAGCAGCCATTTTACCAGGCGGCGTTTCCTGGACGATCATGTTTGCGTTTGTAATTACAATCGACTTTACGATTGTAATATCGATCTCAAAGTGATTGGGTCAGGTGTTTGTCAGACCTTTGCAGGAGTATAGAGAGGTAAGTTTGTAGTGTATGGCCAGCTTAATATTACAAACTGGTTTTGCATGCATCTGTTCCTAAGTTTGAAGTGTCCTTGCACACTACTTTATTTATGGTGGTGCTGTACCCTCTGGGTTTTAAACCACAAACGGCTTTCAAATCCAACTTATATACAATGAGGGACGCACTCGCAGTTTCTTTATGTGGTTTGTATTGTGATAAAATATGTGCACAATGTTTCAGGGTGACACCTTCGTTAGATGTATGAAGCTGTCTTATGCTTCTTTATGGTCCTCTGCCCTGCTAAAATCGTGGAGGTTTGTCAGCAACCAGACAGGGAGGACCATAGGAAGATGAGGAGGGGCATTAATGTCCAGTGTGTTGTAGGTAGATTGTAAAGGTTTTTAAAAAGAATGTTAAAGGTTTAAAGAAAAGGTTACATCATGTTGAGTAGTAAAGTAACCCTGCAGTCATTCCCTTACCCCTGCCGTACAGTCATTCCCTTACCCCTACCCTGCAGTCATCCCCTACTCCTGGAGGATAGAGAGATTAACTACATGTTTTGTTTTTCAGATCACAGGTCCTGTGCAGAAACTGGACATGAGCTAATGCGACCGTACCTACATGAATTTCTAACATCTGCCTATGAAGACTATGACATTGTGATATGGTGTAAGTATTTACCTATGATGAACTTTTATCTGTAAGTTAAGGGTGCATTTCCTGGTGTTAGAGGGATGTGCATGGACGTGCACTTCCTGGTTTGGTTGACCTGATAGGGAGTTCAATTCCTGGTTTTGCTGTGACATGCTGGGAAGTGCATTTTCTGGTTTTGGAGTGACGTGTCTTTGTTTGTATGGTCAATCTGCCAATAATCATTTTACAAATGGGCCGAATAACACATTGCTGATTAAGCTGTAATAGGAAGGATCGTGGTTTCTTGATATTATTCCTGGAGGCATTTGAGAGAAAGTTGTCAATGCCCATAAAACTGTAAAAGGTTACAAGACCATTTCTAAACAGTTAAGACTCCACCAAACAACAGTCAGTCAGCTTAGCAAGAGCCTTGAATTTTCTCCATTTGTACACAACCAAGAGATGGTCAACCGTCAAAGATAACTCCATTGCAAGGCATGTAATAGAAGTTACAAAGAAATCCAGGTTAACTTATAACCAACTGAAGGCCTGTCACGTTGGCCAATATTTATGTTTATCAATCCACCAATTAGTAGACCGTTAAAGAGCATCAGGGTAGCAAGAAAAAGGTCCCTGTTCTCCCCAAAAACGATTGCTAACCGTTTGCAGTTTCTCCAAACATCATGTGGACAAACCAGACGGATACTGGAAGTACGTTTTGTAGATTGATTAAGCCAAAAAAGTCTTCTGGGCTTATATGGCTTGCCATAACTGATGGAACAATGAATTCTGAACTATACTGAAGAATTCTAAATGAAAATAGTAAGATATCTGCCACTGAACTGAATTCCAAGAGATGTGGGCCACACAACAAATCACAATTCATTGTACCAAAGAATGGTTTTAGAAGAATAAAGTATATGTTCTGGAATGGCCAATTCAAACTCCTGACCTTCAATCCAATTGAAATGTGGAAAGCAAGTGAGGAAACCCACTAACATCCAAGAGCTGAAGCTTTTCTGTATGGAGGATTGGGCTGATCAGCAGTTAATAGTTATTGATACACTGGGATGGGGGGGGATGTAGTACGACTGTACTACAAAAAATGTCAAAACGCAGAACTATTTAAGATTGTATAATCTTTTGAAAATGGGTGTTAAATAGGAGATATCCCCTTTAGATAAATATTTGTAAGAAAGCGAAATTATTCAGCTATTAGATGGTGTGATACATTCTCTGGTAAAGATTGAAGTGGGCAGCTTTAAAGGATTATTAAACTATTACACGTTTTATATTGGAGAAATATTTAAATCAAAGGAAGCCGATAACCCCGAAGTATCAAAGCTGTAATAAGGAATGTAATAAAGCAAGTATGGATAACTTAAAGGAAAAGTCCAGCCCGAAAATGAAAACTTACATACAGGTAAATCACCCCCAAAACCCTAAACGGTAATAGTTTGAAATGTGAAATATGTAAGTCTAACCTGAAATCCTGCACAATGTCCTGTTTCCCCTGTATCTGCTTCCTGGTTCTTCCAGTTACAACTGTCAGCTATGGATTTGACAGTTGACATCACAGCCAATGACTGAATGTTAATCCTCTGTCTGCCTCTTCTGAGCATGCCCAGGCTCAGTGCAGGCTCAGTACAGGTTTCTAAATTGCTCAGTTTCCATGAGGCATCCAGAAGCATAGCAGGCATACAGTAATGAATTCATAGGAGAAACTATGATATATCAACATATTTTAAAGAGGCCATTCTTTCTAAAAGATGTTCTTATGAGGGTGGAGTTTTCCTTTAAAGGAAAACTATTGTGTATATAAAGTTTATTTAAAAAAAATATTAAACTGAAAAGTACTTGGGACAGGGATATAGGACTGGGAATTCCTACCTTCCAATATTGTTTCTGTGAGGAGCTCCAGCCCCCCAAAAAACCCCCAAAGATTCTGCCAGTCTTCTTCCTGGTTTCCGCATCTTTAAAGGAGAACTAAACCCAATTTTTTATACTCCAGAATCTAAAAATAACCCCCCTAAAATACCAATAAGCTATAAAATACCACTAAATTGTATTAAAGTAAATGTAAGCCTGTTAAGATCTGGATGAAGTATCTGTGTGTATGGGCAGTGTCAGACCACACCTCCTGACCTCAGTCACATGCTTCCTTGCTTTATCTGTCCTGTAAAAGGATTGGCTAGAGATTATTAATGGGTGTGACCAACTGTAACAAGTTTCTGCCATAGCTAAGAACTGAGCATGTGCAGAACATAATGGTCGTTGACCAAACTGTCTGATAATAGAATGCTGGGAAGTAAAGCACAAACCATATGTTATTTAGGTAAATTTCCCAGCGCCAGTTTCAAAATAAGAGGTAAGACACAGATTACTGGTTATATATCAAGGTGTTCTGCCTTCTGGTTCAGTGTTGTTCTGTGGCTTTAGTTGTCCTTTAATACAGGAATAGTCCATGAAGCTTACATTAAAAGTAACAAACAAACGAAGGCCTGACGCGTTATGTAAATGATATTGACAGTGTATGCTAGAGCCGGATAACAGTAGCGCCGCTACAGAAATCGAGCAACGGGGTGAAAGAGGACACCAGCAACTTAAGGATCAAGTGTCAGTCCTGGGGTTTATACACCCAGGTCTCCCTGTTACCCGGAGTAAGTACTCGCCTGTTTCTGGTATAAACAGACAGAGTGGGCTATTGGCAAAAATAATTTTTGATGCATATCAAGAGAGATCACCTTTAATATACGAGTGGCAAAGGACTACAAACATTAATAACGAATAGTCCAGGACTAACATGGCAAATGAAAACCATTGGTGCTGAAGATCATCAACAAAATGTTATTGTGAGGGGGAAATAATCCTACCTTCCTGCCCCTGGTACTTTCCATATAGATATCCTTTAATAAAATATTTTCAGTATATCAATAACAAGATAAGGAAAGAGAACGTGGAACCATTAAATAATGTGGTTACAGTGGATGCCGAGGATGGCTAATGTGCTAAACCTGTTTTATTTCCTCTGTATACAGAATCCTAGTTCTTATAGCAGGGACTGTAATAATATGAAGGGTATAAATGAGGAATATTCACTCTGTATACACTATAGAGAATCCTAGTCCTTATAGCAGGGACTGTAATAATATGAAGGGTATAAATGAGGAATATTCACTCTGCATACACTATAGAGAATCCTAGTTCTTATAGCAGGGACTGTAATAAATGAGGAATATTCACTGTGGCTGACAGAGGATATGGTACTGAAACAATAAGTTAATAGCAATAAAGACCCAGGACCTGATGAAATACATCCTGGGATCTAGACCATTGTTCCTTATCTTCTCAGATTCACTTTTTCCTGGCGATGGGCCTCTGTATTGGAAAAAAGCTGATGTAATTCCAATATTCAAAAAGGGTATCCGTTCACAACCTTGTAGACCTATATGTTTAAATCTTGGCCATACACTGACTTAACATTCAACGTTCGGTGTAACATCAGGTCAGTGTATGGCCAGCATAATATCAGTGGTGGGGAAGATATATGTCAAGGGCTAACCTTATAAGTTGTAATCATGGATTTCTGAGAAATGGATCTTGTTAAACAAACTTAATGAAGAATTTGTTTAAGAATTTGGCATAGCACTAGATGTGACTTAATTAGATTTTGCTAAGGCTTTTGATACTGTGCTGCATCGAATGACTTGTATATAAAGGTTTCTGGGCCTTGATAAAGATGTTTGCACATGGATAGAGAATTGTTAGATCCCCTACAGAGTGGTGGTCAATGGGGCTTAGTCTATATGGACTTAAAGGGCATGTCCACCCCCAAATCTATAATTTGTCCCACTATGTAATGTGTAAAAATCTTTACCTCACATCCCATCTCCAAATGGTTCTCCTGGATTATATGATAAATGTGATCATTTGGGGTATAACATTGCTTATGCTGCCTATTCTACAAATGGGTCTATGCTAAGTACATCTCTGTTGGAAAGGGATTTCATATCAGAGGAAACTCAGACTATATCTTTTATCTTCAGGTTAGGAAATGTTTTTTAATGGTATCTATGGAACGGTCTTTCAGCCCATGTGGTAATAGCAAGTTAATTAGATAAATTCAAGAGAGGGCTGGATAAGTTTCTGAAATTTAAAATATTGAATATCACTGGTAATAATACATATAGTTCTGGTTGATCCAGGGATCTTTTCCAATTGCCTTTTGTAGACAAAGGATTTCTTTCTTACTGGGTTTGTGTTTTCCTTTCCTCTGGATCATGGGTAGGCTAAAAAGGTTGGAGTAGATGAACAAATGTTTTTATACAACCTCCAATACTATGTAACTGTTAGACAGACATTATTATATGTAGGGTATAAAGGTGGGACTAGATGGACGTGTTTCTTTATACAACCTCCAATACTATGTTACTATGTAACTGTTATACAGACATTATGGGTAGGGTATAAAGGTTGGACTAGATGGATGTATGTTTTTATACAACCTCCAATACTATGTTACTATGTAACTGTTATACAGACATTATGGGTAGGTTATAAAGGTTGGACTAGATGGATGTATGTCTTTATACATCCTCCAATACTATGTTACTATGTAACTGTTATACAGACATTATGGTTAGGTTATAAAGGTTGGACTAGATGGACGTATGTCTTTATACAACCTCCAATACTATGTTACTATGTAACTGTTATACAGACATTATGGGTAGGTTATAAAGGTTGGGACGAGATCGACGTATGTCTTTATACACCTCCAATACTATGTTACAATATACCGTTAGAACAGACATTATGGGTAGGGTATAAAGGTTGGACTAGATGGACGTATGTCTTTATACAACCTCCAATACTATGTTCAATATAACCGTTAGCAGACATTATGGGTAGGGTATAAAGGTTGGACTAGATGGACGTATGTCTTTATTCAACCTCCTTACTATGTTACAATATAACAGTTAGACAGACATTATGGGTAGGGTATAAAGGTTGGACTAGATGGACGTATGTCTTTATCAACCTCCAATACTATGTTACAATATAACCTGTTAGACGACATTATGGGTAGGGTATAAAGGTTGGACTAGATAGACGTATGTCTTTATACAACCTCCAATACTATGTTACAATATAACCGTTAGACACACATTATGGGTAGGGTATAAAGGTTGGACTAGATGGACGTATGTCTTTATACAACCTCCAATACTATGTTACAATATAACCGTTAGACAGACATTATGGGTAGGGTATAAAGGTTGGACTAGATGGACGTATGTCTTTATTCAACCTCCATTACTATGTTACAATATAACAGTTAGACAGACATTATGGGTAGGGTATAAAGGTTGGACTAGATGGACGTATGTCTTTATACAACCTCCAATACTATGTTACAATATAACCGTTAGACAGACATTATGGGTAGGGTATAAAGGTTGGACTAGATGGACGTATGTCTTTATACAACCTCCAATACTATGTTACAATATAACCGTTAGACACACATTATGGGTAGGGTATAAAGGTTGGACTAGATGGACGTATGTCTTTATACAACCTCCAATACTACGTTACTATGTAACTGTTATACAGACTTTATGGGTAGGGTATAAAGGTTAGACTAGATGGACGTATGTCTTTATTCAACCTCCATTACTATGTTACAATATAACCGTTAGACAGACATTATGGGTAGGGTATAAAGGTTGGACTAGATGGACGTATGTCTTTATACAACCTCCAATACTACGTTACTATGTAACTGTTATACAGACATTATGGGTAGGGTATAAAGGTTGGACTAGATGGACGTATGTCTTTTATTCAACCTCCATTACTATGTTACAATATAACCGTTAGACAGACATTATGGGTAGGGTATAAAGGTTGGACTAGATGGACGTATGTCTTTATACAACCTCCAATACTATGTTACTATGTAACTGTTATACAGACATTATGGGTAGGGTATAAAGGTTGGACTAGATGGATGTATGTCTTTATTCAACCTCCATTACTATGTTACTATGTAACTGTTATACAGACATTATGGGTAGGGTATAAAGGTTGGACTAGATGGACGTATGTCTTTATACAACCTCCAATACTATGTTACATATAAACCGTTAGACAGACATTATGGGTAGGGTATAAAGGTTGGACTAGATGGACGTATGTCTTTATACAACCTCCAATACTATGTTACATATAACCGTTAGACAGACATTATGGGTAGGGTATAAAGGTTGGACTAGATGGACGTATGTCTTTATACAACCTCCAATACTATGTTACAATATAACCGTTAGACAGACATTATGGGTAGGGTATAAAGGTTGGACTAGATGGACGTATGTCTTTATTCAACCTCCATTACTATGTTACTATGTAACGGTTAATCGACATTATGGGTAGGTATAAGGTTGGACTAGATGGATGTATGTCTTTATACAACCTCCAATACTATGTTACTATGTAACTGTAGACAGACATTATGGGTAGGGTATAAAGGTTGGACTAGATGGACGTATGTCTTTATCAAACCTCCAATACTATGTTACTATGTAACTGTTAGACAGACATTATGGGTAGGGTATAAAGGTTGGACTAGATGGACATATGTCTTTATACAACCTCCAATACTATGTTACTATGTACTGTTGACAGACATTTGGGTAGGGTATAAAGGTTGGACTAGATGGACTATGTCTTTATACAACCTCCAATACTATGTTACTATGTAACTGTTATACAGACATTATGGGTAGGGTATAAAGGTTGGACTAGATGGACGTATGTCTTTAAACAACCTCCAATACTATGTTACTATGTAACTGTTATACAGACATTATGGGTAGGGTATAAAGGTTGGACTAGATGGCCGTATGTCTTTATCAACCTCCATACTATGTTACTATGTAACGGTTATACAGACATTATGGGTAGGGTATAAAGGTTGGACTAGATGGACGTATGTCTTTATACAACCTCCAATACTAGTTTACTATGAACTGTTATAACGACATTATGGTGGGTATAAAGGTTGGACTAGATGGACGTATGTCTTTATTCAACCTCCATTACTATGTTACTATGTAACGGTTATACAGACATTATGGGTAGGGTATAAAGGTTGGACTAGATGGACGTATGTCTTTATACAACCTCCAATACTATGTTACTATGTAACTTTTATACAGACATTATGGGTAGGGTATAAAGGTTGGACTAGATGGACGTATGTCTTTATTCAACCTCCATTACTATGTAACTTTGTTCCCGTCCATATTAAATCTGATTTTCTCATTAACGGTCCTGTCTTATGTTAGACTTTAGCTTTTGCATAATCAGTAAATGTAAAATGCTTTGTTTCAGCTGCCACAAGCATGAAGTGGATTGAAGCCAAAATGAAAGTAAGTTATATTAAAGCACAGAGTTCATCAGCACAGAAACATATTTTTAACTATTTTTTTTTTTTTCACTAGAGACCAAACATCAAGTACAGTGTTTTGAACTAATGGAAAGTATTTAAGGCCCCTTTCAAGTACTGGAAGAAAAAACATCCTTGTGGTTTCAAACCATTGCTGACTTGTGCAAAAGGCTTTTTAGGCATTAAGTGTAGAAACGCATGAATTCTCTCACCACTGAAATCAGCCACATTGTGGAAGCTCCATCTGTTTTAAGGACAATTATACTCCCCTTTTCTGCGCTTCACACGTAAATAGTACCATGGGGAGGACCTTTACTGCCAAGTCCTCATCCCTGGGTATTTTACAGATCAGCTGTAATACTTCCGTGAAGTTTCTCCATAGCTGCTTTGCCCCTCTGTTACGGTTAGGGACTGTCTACAATGTTGCCAATGAGCAGGCATTCCTTTTGTAGAGTGTGTATTCCCATTGGCTACATTGCAATAGAATCAGGAAATGGGGCAGAGTGTCAAGGGAACCTTAATTGTAAATATTACAGCTGATCTGTAAAGTACCCAAGGTGAGGACTTATCAGTCTTGGTGTGGAAGAAAAGAGTAAGGGGGAGGGAGGTTATAATTGCCCTTTAATTCTGCAGGTTACTATGATTCCATGAGTTTGACAGCACCCCCCCCCCCTCCAGAGTGGACCCTGGACACTTGTATATAGTTGCACATAATTAGTAATTTCTCTATTTCCCCTTCCCTCTCACCACATCAGAGCTTAAAAGGGAACTTTTCTGTGACCTCCCCATAATCAAGGTGGCTGCATCTTTAGGTGTTAATTCTGCTTTGTTCCAGGTCTGAATAAAGTTACTCCTAAGTATTTCAGTATGGATACTTATTATTTTTTTTTAAGTGTTTTGTTTTGTTAACTTGCCATTCCTTTTTCTAGGAACTAGGTGTCAGTACAAACGCCAATTACAAGATTACGTTTATGTTGGACAGTGCAGCCATGATTACTGTGCATACACCAAGGAGAGGCCTCATTGATGTAAGATGATACTTTGTACTATCCTTGAACTTGTCTTCCTTTATGTGACTGTTAAATAATAAGGGAAGTTAAGCTTGAATGGGCCAAAATCCTTTGGAAACGCGTTTTAGCAATTGTGATAGTCAAAGCTAAATTGCAGCTGTTAGCAGAGGAGCTGCCTTCTTGAAAATATAAATCACTTGCCTTTCCACACTTATCTAATCAGTTAGATGATGTGCTTTTGTGCACAAATGAACAAGGACGTAAATTATATGTGTATAATTAACATAGCTCAACAGTGCCAATATAAACTGCCTACCCCTGTCCTTAAAGGAACTGTAAACTCAGTATTTGCAGTCTTTGCCCTCCGTTTGTATTATTCACAGGGAGGTGTGAACGCTTATTCTCACCTCCCTGTGAATAATATTTTGCTCGGGGGACCTGGAACTTACCTTCTCCACTCGCAGCCGCTTCTTCACTGCACAGCTGTTCCCTCCCGATCGCGCGCCTATCTTTTGTATTGGCGCGCATGCGCTTAAGATAGTCCGCGCGATCGGGAGGGAACAGCTGTTCAGTGAAGGAGCGGCTGTGAATGGAGGAGCGGCTGTGAGTGGAGCGGCAGTAAGGTAAGTTCCAGGTCCCCTGAGCGTAATATTATTCACAGGGAGGTGAGAATAAGCGTTCACACCTCCCTGTGAATAATACAAACGGAGGGCAAAGACTGCAAATATTTGATTAAATGGGTTTACAGTTCCTTTAATGCCCAAAAAATCAATGGAATGAACAGCAAAAAGCTTTTGTTTTTAGGCATTAACAGCCATATAATTTTCATCCTATGGAAAGAACCTGTTTGTATCCGTGTTTTGACATTTGTATGAATCAAATAAACATCTGTCCGCTCAGGTCTTGCCAGCTCTAGGGAAATATTCCAAGATCAAATGATTTCTTGTTCCTGCAAGAGCAGTTTATTAGAATGTGTCTGTGTACCTCCCCTGTAGTTCTCGCTGCCTGAAATCGGTGCATTTTATCTTTCAGGTAAAACCACTTGGTGTTATATGGGGAAAATATGGAGAATTCTATAGTAAAAAAAATACAATTATGTTTGATGACATAGGAAGGAATTTCTTAATGAATCCTCAAAATGGGCTGAAGGTAAATAAATGTCGTTACTAATGTAAACTGACCATGTTGTAACATCTGTTGGATGTGTAGTTCCATAAATTGCATAAAGATTATGCTAACTAGCTTGTGTGGGCAGATTTAAAGGACTACTATACTCGCCTCAGCCTCAATCCTCTTGTTTGTTTCTTTAAAAGTACCCAGGGTAAGGACCTAAACCTCTACTTACCAATATAAGTTTTGGTAATGTTCCCCGCTAACTCCTTCTGGTCCACTATTAAAGAATCACGCCTGCCTATTGGTGAAGCCCCGGGCCAGGAAAGGGAGGTATGGAACATTGTGCTGACGATCGGAACTTCTATAGGGAAGTGTAGGGCATAAGAATTAAAACCCATGGGTAAGGACCTAGAGGTTTAGGTCCTCACCCTGGGAACTTTAAGAGGGAGGGGTTTCTAAAGGACAGTATTTTTGTCCTTTAATAACCTTTGAAAATGTTTAGTTAAATGTTATCACACTTTATAACAGTTAGACTTATATCTCAGGAGATCTATTTGTTTTTTGTTAAAATATACACTGTGCTGTTACAGTTAAAGGAATAGTTCACTATCAAAGTGAACTATTTTGATTGAAGACTCTCATAGGATAAGGAGCTATGACTTACCTCCAGTTCTTCAATCAATGTGGAAATCAAAGTGGAGCCAGGAAGGAGCAAACCTACCTGCAGCAGCACTAAAATTCCCAACTGCTTCCAAGTTCTGTTTAACTGTATTGCGCTATAGCTGTACAGAACGTGGAAGCAGTCAGGACCTGTCAGTGCTGCAGAGGAGGAGAATCGCGTAATAGGTAGGTTTGCTCCAAGTTCGTTCCTGCCTCCACTTGCATTGATTGAAGAACGGCAGGTAAAGCACAGCTCCTTATCCTCCCGGGCTTCAATCAATGCATTAAAGGAATCGTTAGTAATGGTAGTGAACTATTCCTTTGAATGTGTTCCTATACTACACTCTAGGGGGTATGAAAAAATATCGTTTTAGCAGCTCCATAGAAACAGAAAAGTTTTTCATTTAAAAAAAAAAGGCTGAAAACTTTTTCATTATTCATTTGCCTTCTAAGGCACCCGCGGGTGCATGAGTTGGAATCCTTCGTCGGGACAGACTGTTAGTCACTTGCAACTGGTCGGCCAGGGCAAAGGACTCTCGGTTGTGGAAAAAGCCTTCGTGGCCGAGGGTTCATTGAGACCGAGCGTGCAGTCCATAGAGGACTTTGTCTGACTGAGCAAAGGGTGAGCAAAGACGTCGGTTGCGGCTGCCCAAAGAAACCAATATTTCACACACATTGACCGATACACTTGATATGTCAGTTAGTTGGCCCTAAATATTGGATGATGTGTACCCAGCGTTAGAAACATCCTGTCAAAGTTAGAAAAATGATCTACCAGAAGAAGCTGCCACAGTTCTGTACAAATTCCTCACCCAGATAGTTAATATATGTGTCTCACTCAAAAAAATCTTTTTTTATCAGGAGCAATGAGCTGAGAAGGAGCTGCAGTGAAGTCAGCTGCTCCTACTAGAAGATTTTTCTGATTTTGACAAGCTGACATTTGGGGTATCATACAAAATACAGGCAATTAATAAAGTGGTCTAATTCTAGTAAACACGAGCAGTTCACACCTTTTATATTTACTTATTTAAAGGACGTGTAAACTGTGCCAAATCATTTTTAAACTTATCACACCGTAATTAGTATTAATTACCACCAATCCTAAATCTGCTTTTTTTTTTCTTCTCTGACCTTCCTATCCCTTGTTTTTAACCTCTGGGAGTTTTACTTTTAAAGAGGATGGGGCACAGCAAGTCAGTAAAGAACTGTCAATCACCCAGCCCCTCCCTCTGGCACACTACATGTAGAAACTATTCGTTCTATAAAAGTAAAGCTTATTTCTCTATCACTGCATGGCTAATTGATTCAGCATTAAGATCAGGAAAAGGAATAAGCATTATCTGTTGCTCTATACTCTTTCTGTGCAGATAACACCCAATCCTGCAGTTAGCTGCTGTCGTGCTACTTAAGTCCCAATGTAGCACTGTACATAAAGAAATCAATTACAAAGTCGTTGTCCCCCCCACACACACACACACACACCTTCAAACTCCAACAGCTAAAAGAAAATCTTTCTTGATTCAAGAAGTTATTACAGCTCCAAGTGCTGTTTTCCTTCCCATAGCAAAGCAGTTTTATTTTCACTATAACAAAAAGTCACTGGGTGAATGCTATTGGCTGTAGCGGGGCACAGGTCATCTCTACTGCAAATGCTCCACACTCTAGCTGTGCCTCAGTTTTGGGAGGGGGTGGATACATAGAGAGGAGACATGCCTACTAACTAGGAGTGAGCTGAACAGGACATGAGATCTAGTGACAGGGAGCACTGAGAGCAAAAAGGGATAAAGGAATGTATTTTTTTTCAGTTTAGTGTCCCTTATAATAAATTGAATGTATTTGTAAATGAGAGAAATGGCTTTGGCTTATCAAATAATACAAATTACATAGTGAAAATACTTTCCGTGGTGTTCGTTGTTGACCATATTTCTATATATTTCCTTTTTTTATAGATCCGTCCTTTTATGAAAGCACATTTAAATCGGGACAAAGACAAGGAGCTTTTAAAACTGTCTCAGTATCTTAAAGAAATAGCCAAATTAGATGACCTGTCCGAGCTAAATCATAAGCACTGGGAAAGGTATAAGTGAGTTAACATCCATCAAATTTTTTTTAAAACAGTCTTTTATTCTGCTGCTTTGAATGAGAAAAGTACCTTCAACCTATGTATGATGAACTGGATCATTGCATGTTTTCTTCCTTTCCAAAGTACGGTGAATTAGGTCAATTGGTACTGAGCAGATAGAACTAGCTATATGCAGGATGATTTTCTACTAAGGAAATCAAACAGAAGTCTAAAGGTGCCCTCAATCAATATGACATGATCAATAAGTCAAATTCCATTGATTGGCACAAAAATTCAAAGTCTTCCCGAGCTTATTATGATGATATTCGATTGTACAAACGATCGTCATATGATCGGGAAAGGCGATCGCTTAAATGATTTGTAGTATTTTTCGATTACATATAATGAAACCTCAGAAGAGACATTAGACATTAATCGCCAAACTAATTGAATGTCAGACAAGATGTATGGTACCTCTATGTACAATAAACCTTTTACACCTATCTATTAAAATATTTGTCTGTGTTGTTACAATCACAGTTACGTTTGTAGTGTATGTCCACCTTAAGGGAGCAGAACCATAGATTTCCCATATTGGCCGTTTTACTAAGCTCATACCATACAGGAAGCAGAACAAAAATATTTTGTAGCCTTAAAATTCTACTGAAAGTAGCTGAAAAAAATGTAGCACTTCTCATATTCAGACATCTGCTACTAAGGGTGGGTACACACCATGGGATCCTTTGTCCCGACCTATCATTTGCCACTAGGCACTGGCCACCCAGGATGATACGTTCAGTCCTGATTTTCCAACCCATCCGATCACCCATTCATCTGATTAAATAAACGGTCGGATGTCATTCTCAGGCCCGCAAATCTATGCAGTTTTTCTGCCCTGATCAACCGATACACTGAACTATCGGTCGATTGAGCTTAAAAAGTTGCATTGTGTGTACACAGCCTAAGGCTGTCAGTCTGTAAGCCACATGCCACATTCACATAGACTGATTGTTTTAAGAAGATCTCTGCTCCCCCAAAGTGATGTGGTTAGTTGCTTGATCTCAGCATTGGTCCTTTTGTAATAACATTTCATTGTGATGACTGTAAAGCATCACCAATTTTCCATAGTAAACAAGTATATCTTTAGTTTTTGTTTTTTAATTGATTGTGTATTGTATTGTCTTACTGTTATAAAGGAAAGTGAAAGTAGAGAAATCCTATGCAGGATGTGATCACTAGTTTTTGTTGACCTGTAATTGCACCTTATGATTTTTAGGAATTTGCTGGGTTAGACCTCACTGCGTAGCAGGTAAAACTAGAAATACGTTTGTTGAACTCTGGCAGGAAATCACTTTCTTTGCTGTGCCTTTATAAACATATTGAGCTGGCCCTTGGAGGAGAGTTATTTACTGTAATTACTCCCAGGCCTGTAAATCTCGGTTTCAGGATTACTTAACTATCACAAGAGGTTTGCTCATCTATTCTTAGCCCTTTGTCTACCAGCTTTAAATGCACTCTAATGAGATTCCTCATTCCTCCGGTATAAAGGTTAAGAAACCCCCCCCCCCCAAACCTAGTTTTTGTTTTACATCCCTTTTTCAAAGATTCTTCAAAAGTTACATCTGCTACATTTTACATGCACGAACAGCAGCAGAGGAGGTAGCATTCGTAAAGGCTGTTAGAGGTATTGGGTTCTGTAACAAACTGTAAGAAGAATTTTTAGAAAAAACTGAGCTGCGTAAAAAGCCATACCCCCCCCCCCCCCCCACACACACACACACACACACTCCCCAAAAGAACACAATTCCATTACAGGCTTGTGGCTTGCTTTAAAATAAGAGGTTTGGGGACGGGTCTTAGGGCACAAGTGGGCATGCTCAAACCTCAGACTTGGGGACAAAGCAATGGTAAACATCACCCTTTATACCGCTCTGGATAGACTGCAGCTAGAAGCATGATCCTGAAGTCATTTTAAAGGTAGGAGTGTGCTCTTTTTTTAATAAAGGCCACTTGTATTGTTACCAGAGTTTCCCTTTAAATGGCCTGATTTATAAAAACATTTTTAAAGCCCGTAGGAGTCACAAGTAATGGGGTAACTTGCTAGATTTTCAGACTGGCCATTTGCTGCATTATATTTTCTACCTCCAAAAAAACTCTTTTGATGCTAATCCTTTGCTCTATTTCCTGATCAGCCAGTAGGGGTCACTGTGAAATAGCACATTTTTAATTGTGTATATTACAGATTGGTATATAGTGTTGTAGACTGAGCCAGGTAATATATATTAGAGTTCAGCATGAAGCTAATTTTTCACAACCACTATCTGACCAGCACCCACTACTGATGGGCTCCATAACAGCACCCTACCCACTACTAGTCAACCCCGCAACCTTTAACTTGCAACTGATACCTGACCCAACACGCACCCACCACAGCTTTCTACTCTAACCCAACCTGCAGCCTATTCACACCAATTGTGGTTTACCCAAGCCCGACCTTAAAATCAGTTAATCCGCAGTTCCCAATCCCAATGTTGAACTCTCCCGTATCCTTGCTAAAACTTCTCACTACTAATGCGTTTCTGTTTTTCCTTATCAGCCAGTAGGGGTCACTGTAATATAGCATATGTTTACTGAAGTATGTTGCAGATTAGCAAATTGCAGGAAATTTATACAGGGGGATTCACCCAGAGCTGCAAGCACTATGGGCAAATCTCCCATAGCAGATTTACCAGAAGCTGCGCGGCTGTGGATAAATCTCACCCGCACCTGAATATTTAATGCCAGCTATCAGCTGGTGTTAAATACCTACGTGCAAACAGCCTCTGGGAAATAGACTTGAGGTGGATTGGGCATCACTGCTATAACGTTACAGCTTCCACCACAATGGTAGTTTGCTAGGTTGCTACTTTAAAAGATTCTTCATAAATAAAATTAACTTAATGAATTGGCCTTTTATGAGCTGACATCCTCTGCTGTGGCCTTGTCTGCTAGAATCGGGCTCTCCTGCTTTAGGGACTTTACCTGACCAAACTTTAGGTGGAGTTCAAATTCTAACCTTGGTACAAGCTTCAATAATTTGGCAAAGCCTCTTGGGAATTTTAACTCCGACCAAAGCAATTTTACCAACTTATGGTATTAAACTTTCATTTATCTATGGAGAATTTTGAATTGGATGTGCATTTGTATTGAACTCTGGATGAGTTTTTTGTTTTTTTTTAACTCTTACTTGTCTTGACTTGTTCTGAGGCCACAGATCCCTTTAATAACAGATCCCTTTAAAACTGTGTTTGCAGCTTAATCATTAAAAAGGTCTGGTTTAATGAAGGAAACTGATTTGACTGAATTGGGGTGAACCTCCATTCCTGTGCTGTTTTTCACACGTCTGGGAATTGTCAAGTCCAGTTGAACTGCCAGGGGAGACACTTCTGACTCACAATTTTTTTTATAGGAAAGAAAAAACTTAAACCCCCCCCCCCTCCTTTTTTTTTTTTTTTTTCTTGGAAAAAAATCCCATAATCCCATGATGTCTTTTCCTGGTAAAACTTTAGTAAATAATTAGCTGAGGAGTGATCGATTATACTGTACCTTTAAATGTTAAGATGATCGCTAAATGCTGACGATTTTCTACTGCTAGGAAAATAAGGGCAATGGCCTGAAAATAACATTTGAGAAAAAACAGGATTTTCTTTAGGGGGTGGGGTAGTGCAGGTCTGGGAAAGGCTTTACATACCTCTGCTTTATTGGACCATTGCGAGAGATTGACGCACCACCGTGGGACCAGTTTGGTAAGGAAGAAACCTAAATCTTTCATCATTCTATTCACAAACAGACAGACATAAAGAATTCATATATTTTACATTTAAAAGGGAACTTAAGTCCCCTGGACACGTTGAAATAATCCCTTGGGGCCCCGAAAGTGGTCTTTATATGGGGTGCCCAACATGCAGCCCCCAGATCTTTAAAAACAAAAAACTATATAAGGAATGCTGGGAGTTTTTTTTTCTTTTTTTTACATTTCTGGTCTATATTGTCCCATAGAATATCTTGGGGGCTTTAAAAGGGAACTTAGTAAAAAAAATCTTTTGTTTTTTGTTTTGTTTTTTTACAAAAACTTTCTTTTTATAATACTGTGGAAGATAGGAGTGAGTATATGTTAATAAGATGCCATGTATAATAAATGTGTTTTAATCTTAAAGGATGTTTAATTGTTGAACCATTACTCAAGCCCTTTGAGTCCCATGGGAGAATAGCGCGATATTGCGGCGGATCTGGAAGAGGAAGCTGTGAATCTGCAAAAATCCGAAAACCTTATTAGAGAATCTAAGGCACTCATAAGCGAGGGGACGCCTAACCTGTGGCTTAGATTCTCTAATAAAGTTTTGGGATTTTTGAAGATGTTTGTGGCCTTCTCTTACACAACATGAACTGTAATGATTTTGTGAACCTTCTCCTGCCTTGGGTGTCCTTCTTTTCCTCTCTCCTTGATACGATGATGGTGGTTCTATCTGCATCTCCTGCAATGTTTTGTTTTGTTTTTGTCTTCCAGGTATCTCGCTAAGAAACAGGACCAATAATGAAATTTAAGGAATGGACACATTAGCTTTTTATTTTACCTTTTCTATTTTTAGCCCTGCATGGAAACTCAAGGAGAATGGCGTTTACGCGCTGCATTTTGGGATCTGTCTATGGTTTTCTTTAATCGAATATGCAAATTTAGCAAACGTCCCAGGATTCTTGAATTTTCTTTGGTCGTTTTCTGTGATAATAGCAGGTTTTTTTTTTGTTTTTTTTTAATTTGTTTTGTTTTTTCTTTACAGTTTTTATTTTCCATAAAAATTTTTTGTATTACAGTATGATTAGTTGGTAAATGTGATTCCCCCAACCCCCCACGCACCTTTTTATTTTGCAGACCACTGGACCTTTCAATGACTATTGGACAGAATTCTTTGTTTTAAGACGGCCATTGGTGCAGTCTTGACCCCCCTCCCCCATAGCCTTCAATGTAATATTCCAGGGGGAAAATGAATAAAAATTTCACAGCCTTAAATTGTGAATATGAGAATATAGTGTAACTAAGTAGCGTAGCCGTAGGCACCTGCCTGGGTTGCCTTAAAGGGCAACTGTGGTCTCCAAACAAGTTAGGGTTAAATGAAAGCCTGCAGTATTTCTTTTATAATGAGCCGACAATCACATCTTTGGCTTCAGCCTGTGAGAAATGACATTGGGGTGAATGTTCAAACTTCCTGCTTCCAGTAGGTAGAGTGACATCACCTTACCTCTGCCTGCCCCTATGCCCCGGGGGAGAAGCATGCTCAGTAAAGACTTAATGCTGGGGAAATCAGGAAGTATCTAGGGAAAAAATTGACAGTTGAGAAGGGGAGCCTATTAATGCAGACACAGGCTGGTCACATGATTACTAGCTGGTCACATGGCTGAAAACAGGAAGTGTTCAAGCAGGAAGTAATATTGCTAAACCTTTCCAGCAATAACTTCTCACACATTTTATCTAGAGATGTGATTTAGGTTTTATTTTGAAGGTACGATGGAAGGCCTTTTATATCATTCTTACTAGTTTTAAAGAATTTGAGACCAGTTACACTTTAATGGATTATCCTGCTCTGCACTAACCTGAACAAGGACACAAACCATCACATGTCCCGACATATGAAATGGACGTAACAAACACTCCCTCATCAGTTTAGTTGCTGTCTCTGTACTCTTTCCAGTTCATTAATATCCTCTCTGTGGTCCGGTGCATTTTTAACATTTAACATGATTTGCAATTTTCTGGCCCCACTTTCAAGTCTATTTAAATCACTTTGTAAAGTGGAGACGTCCTGCGCTGTGTCCATATTCTTTCACAATTTAGTATGTTCAGTAAACTTGGAGATTTTTACCATCATCACAACTCCTATTGTAAAAAGAATATCCGTTTTTCTGTTCTCCAACTTGTTTGGTACTTACTTTAAAACATTATTAGATGTATTACTAACCAATTAAGGATAATTATTACCCTCATTCTGGCAGAAGAAGCTGTCTTCTTCCTCCATCCAAGGCTATGACTGTTGACATCACAACCAATGATTGACTTTTCTTTGCCTTACTGCCTCTACTGCACGGGCTCAAGCCACCTAAAGCTCATTGAGCATGGGGGAGGCATAAACCTCTGCCAGAAAGGGAGAGAATGGAGGCAATGCTTAAATAACTGGTTAGAATTGCATGCAATCAAGTGCTAAAATACCATTTGGGGTTAGGGGCAAATAAATGGCAGAATACTTCAGTGTATTGTGCCGACAAAATTCTATGGCTTTAGGGATGGTCACGGACCATCATCCGACCGTTCGGACAAATGGGCAATTTTGTAGTCCATAGAGGACATGGCAACGGCTACTTGGCAGTGGCTGACCATGGAATGTACCTAGATTCATTCTGTTACTCACCAACACAGGATGATACCAAGATGCAAACTGGACAGATTTCCACTAAGCATATCTGTCCTGCTCAAAGAGGACGGGGTAAGCAAAGGAAGATTCTACAGATTGCACACTGTCAGGGATATTCAATAAAAGTTCCTATTATTGTTAAAAATGGTGCTAATTTTGCCCCAACCAATCAGATCTTATTTAACATTTGAAAGCTAACATCTGATTGGTTGGGGCAAAATTGCCACCATTTTGACTCTCCCTGTATCTTTAGTTAAGAATTGCTTGTTAGGACAAAACGTAGACCACAGTTCTTCTTTCTTGAAGGGTTGGCCTTGGCATTTAACATTTACTCTCCCTAAACTATGCCAGGGATGCACAGAGTAGGTGAAGAATGACAAGACAAGGTGCTGTGGGATTTCCCACCATTGTTCTCTTGTGTAAAGTAGGTTTGACATTGAACCACATTTATTTGGAGGGGGAAGCTACTTGTTCTTCTCTGTATTTTCTGCTTCACTGCCTTTCCTCTCCCCCTCGTTATTTCAAAGAAACAATAATAAACATTGCAGTGGTTGACTGATCACTTTAGTTTAGCAGTTCATATGTGTTGGTCCAGTTTTTATCAGTGCTGTACACTCCATCCAATAATTCAGCCTGACCAACATTTCAGTGTTTCGGCGATCAGGCCGAAATATTGGCTGGTAACTTGTTGAGACTAGAGATGGCCGAAACTGCCAGGTCTTGTTCCGTTTTGGGATTTTCGGTTCTTGGGAAAATCCCGGAAACAGAACTTAAAAAATATAATAAAGAATATAAAATTAAACACAGATGAGCCGAGTCCAATTACAATCTGTATACGAACCCTATCATTTAAAGAGTAACAATACGCCTATAAATACAATAATATTATCTAACTGCAAAAGAGAACGTCTGAGAGGCTTCTGCAGAACTATTGCTCAGGATATTACATTAGACCCTGATGGGAATTCACTGACCCGCGCAGCGCTCTTTTCTCTCCTTAACGTCACGCTAACCAATTTACGACCGGTAAGACTCGCTTTGGGGAAAGGGATTTACCAGAGGCTGCGCGGGTCTTGGCTATAGCTGGCGTTAAATACTTACATGCGGGTGAGATTCACCCAGAGCAGCTCAGCCTCTGATAAATCACGTACGGGAGATTTGCCCAGAGCATTTGCAGCTCTGGGTGAATCTCCCTGTATATGTTTGTTTAGTCATGGAACCCGTTAAAAGACAACTGTACAATTGTTTCCCCTCCCTTTTGGCCCAGGGCTTAACCAATAGGAAGACACTAGAGATGGGTCCGGCACGTAACTCCCTTTAACGTTGGCAGTTATTGAACCCGGTTTACAAGTATTCGCTCCACTGCGAAACGCAATGTACGCATTTACTGAAGGGTTTTTCTTTAAAGATAAACAACACACCTCTTAATGATCGGAATATTTATTGGGTAATACAAAAGGTGCACAGGGTTAACAAAAAGACGTTTTACTCCAAAGGAGCATGTCGATCAGTGATTAATCCTTAACAGCTGTTAGGAATGTCTTGCATGCAAAATGATCAATTAGTGCCAATAGAGCTCAGTCTAAATTTAACATTGCTACAGTCAAAGATCAAAGGTAGCTTAAAGGAATAGTTCACTCCCAAAGTGACCTATTCCTTTAATGTATTGATTGAAGCCCGGGAGGTTAAGGAGCTATGCCTTACCTCCCGTTCTTCAATCGATAGCTAAGGATCCGGGAACAAAGATTCAAGAAACGTACCTTTTGCGTGATCCACCGTGGCTACAGCGACAGGTCCCGACTGCTTCCTGGTTCTGTACAGCTATAGTGTGCATGCTCGATAATGCATGCTATAGTTACAACAAGAAAACAGTCAGAGATTTCACTGTGGTCGTGGTGGATCGTGAAAAGGTAAGTTTCTTGAATCTTCATTCCCGGATCCTGCGCTATTGATTGAAGAACGGGAGGTAAGACCTAGCTCCTTAATATCCCGGGCTTTAATTAATACATTAAAGGAATAGGTCACTTTGGGAGTGAACTATTCTTTAAAGAAAATAACAGGTCACTGGATATATTTCCAGACATGAAAGAGAACTAGGAGCAACAGTAAATCACATGAGCTAGTTTCAGTTCATAGACCTTCTAATAGGTGTTTGATTTCGTTTTTTTAGTCAGATTTACAATTCAAAGCCATGGACCAACTGATAAAAGAGGTCACAACATAGCGTGATTAAATGCTGTTATATCCGTATGGCAATTATGCGGTTTTTGCCCCACAACCAACACACACGTTAACATTGGGTTTAAATTAAAACTAAACTAAAACTGTGAAAGTCCCCCTGTTCTGCTGGTCTAACCCCACCCCCTCTCCCAGTCCAGGACTGTTTTCAAATTGACACTACTTGTCTTCCAATGGAAGAAGTTTGGGACTTGGCAGGAGGTGGGGCCAGGACTGGCAATAGCAGGAAGTTTGATAGCTTTGCATACTACAAAGCCAGGGGTAAGGGCCTAGTGGTTAATAGGGGGATTTGTCAAAATACAGTATAATTGGCCTTTATTCCCCATATTTATTTAATTTAATGCATTAAGCTTAGAAGAAAAGATACATGTCACCTTTAAAAACAGTAAGTTTGAATTTAATAATGTACCACTTACAGAATGTATTTCTCTTGATTAGGCCTCTGTTTTGTTTATTTAATTTTAAGGAAAATAAACGGTAAATGTATTTAAAAGACATGTCTTATCTATCACCAGGAGCCACACTACTTACTTGGTCCCTGATGTTCCTGCATAGAGATATCCAACACCAACTTTGCTGGCCCATGTTCTTTTTTCCTTCCATGTAGCTGCTGTCAGTCACAGTGATGGCATGGCCAATGACTTATGGCTGCTGTTTGTACAACCTCCTCTGCAGCTGCATGAGTTTATGAAGAGCTTGCAAATGCCATCACTGGAGGCACAAACCTTCAGAAGACCGGCAAAGTCAGTGCTGGATATCTTTGTGCAGGTACATCAAGGACAAAGGGTCCTGGTAGTATCTATGAAATTTACTTTGGGGAGTAGACATGCCCTTTCGGCCCAACTACTGTTCGTGTTGTAGATCTGCTCCTGTTTTTACAGCAGATTCCTTTTTACTCTTGTACTAATGCACAGAAACCCAATATTTAATTCCAGGGGATATCAGTAGGTTGTCCTTTTGCTCTTGGCTCATTTACCATATTGTAAAATAATCATAACATCAAACATAAGTTGCAGAGATAAAGAGTAGCTACACCTTATCGTCATAGTTACATCATACACACAAAACATAAATAGATTTGCAAAATTAAGAGATCAATAAATAGAACACGATTCTAGCAGCATGGATTTACTTCCAGAAATGTATCTACTTCATATGGTGGCAGTAACTGTTTTGTAATTTAAGGATCAAACTGCAAATCTCTTAATATACGATCAGTTTTTTGAAGGACAGAGCAGAAACAAGATGCATAATTATGTGCTAGGTTAATTAATTTGTAAGTTAATAGCATGTACAAACCATAAGGTGTCACCGTACATGTACCTTCTAGCACAGAAGCAATGGCTAAAGTACATACAAGCTCCATCCGCACACACCATGCCAGGCTAGTCTTGTACTTCTATACTTGTCCGTCTTGTCTCAATTGTAGGTTACAGGTGGTTTAAACTACTAATAACATTGTACTGTCTTTAAGAACCAATGGTTGCTCAACGTTCTAAACTTCTCTAAATAGCAAAAGTCATGAAACAGTTGGTTGTCCAAGGATTTATGGTGCACATGGCTGGAACTCTTATGTAAGCATTGGGGTTGGCTCCCAGACAGTCCTGTAAAGTTAACTGGTTCTTTTTAGTTCTTGATGAAAAGGACAGAAGGATGAACATCACAAATGTCAAACCAATTCGAGTTGATTTTTCTTCTGGGCCAGAGTCCGTTCAAAGGCAAGGATGAATTTTTCAGTCTTTCTTGATCACTTACCATTTTCCAGTAATATCTTTCTTTGATAAAGAATATTGCTTGGTAGGTGTAAGAGAAGTAGACGGCATCTATGTTCCCTAAGGGATGGTCTCGGGAATCTACTGGTGGGAATACGTCGATGATCGATTTAGGGTAACTTTCCACTTTTTTATTTTCATCTATGTTAAAAGCGGTGACCTAGAAGAAATTTAATCTGCTTGTATTAAAGAGCAATATGGAAAAACAGTCAAAGTTACAGTTAAACAATAAATGAAATCTAGGTCCGTTATTCCAAACTTTTTCATGGGTTTGAGTAAAATTACTTTATACATTTAAACAACACTGAAAGTACTAAAAGGGAAAAAATATCCTCTAGAAGGCCACATTAAATGACTAGTAATATATCAGATAGACATTAAACTTCCTGAAATGTGGACATATTCCTTATGAAGAATGAATACGCCCAGGGAAAAGGAAGGTAGGAAATTTAATTTAAAATCTTTCTTCCATAGGATACTTTGTTTTACTGACACAATTTGCATCGTTCACCTTTTTTTAACAACTGTTTACTAAAGATGTACAAATATACAACACACAACAGCCTTAAAGGGCATGTCCATCCTTAAAAACAAAAACTGGTGACTAGTCAGTTATCTGCCCCCAACCCCATCTGATATATTTACCAGTTTATTACATGTGAGGGAGGAGCCAGCCAGTTTATTACATGTAAGGGAGGAGCCAGCTTACTCGGCCAGGGAAAATAATAATCCTTAAATATCTGGTTAGAAATTCAGGTAATAAAGTACAAAATATATCATTTGGGGTTGGGGGGCAGATAACTGAAAATGTACCAGTTTTTATGTTTTAAGGGTGAACATTCCCTTTAACAGTTGCATTTTAACTCTATTTGTTAACATTTAATCTCCGTAATCATCTATTACAACGTTATCATGGACTTTGAGTATCTTACATTATTTCCTCTGAAGAAGTAGATAAAACGATCCTTTTTGCTAAAGAAAGCGGCGTCCACAGGACTTGGTGCTCCAGGGAATACCTGTTGGATAGGCTGTGGGTACTTGATTTTCTTCCAGTCTTCTGTAAATGCCTTGTCTTTATCCGGGTCATAACGCCACACTAGAGTACCTACAACAGGAGAACAATCTCATAGTCTAGGATCTATCTAAAGTGTTCATCTTTAGAATGGACCTGACATTAAGTTAAAGGGCATGTCCACCCTTACAACAACAAAAAATGTATTTACCTGCCTCCAACCCCACTGATATATTCAGCACATTATTGGATGTATTTCTAACCAGATATTTAATGATAATTATTGTCCCCATTCTGGCAGAGTAAGCTGGCTCCTCCCTCCATGCTGTCAATCAAGGCTGTAACAACTGACATCACAACCAATGATTGACTGCTGGTTTCCCTGCTGCCTCTTCTGCACATGCTCAAGCTTATAAAAAGCTCACTGAGCAGAGGGGAGAGGCAGATACCTTTTGCCAGAAAGGAATAGAACTTACCATTAAATATCTGGTTACAAATACATGTAATAAATAGAGATGGTCAAAACTACATAGTTTCATAACATTTTAGGATTCCCGGATCTCGGGAAAATCCCGAAGATGCGAAAACGAAAAAATTTTCAAAAATATCTTCGAACGTTCGAAAATACGATCGGAGACCACTTTCGAGTTTCCAATCGTATTTTCGAAGATTTTCAAATATATTGAACGCTCGATTTTCCAAAATACAATCGGAAACTCGAACGTGGTCTCGGCTCGTTTTTTTGAGGATTTTCGAACGTTTAAAGATATTTTCGAAAATTAAATCAAAAATAGCTCCGTACGTTCAAAAATCCCGAAATCCAGAGGATGGGTCTGGATTCGAACAGATCTTTTTCGGATTTCAGAAATGAGGGGTTCCGTGTTGAATCTGGGTTCGTGTCCGACCCGGATCCCATCTCTAGTAATAAACTGGTAAAATAGCAGTTGGAATTGCAGGCAGATAACTGATAAGTCAACAGATTCCTTTTTTAAACTTCAACCTAGTTGTTCTTCTTGATTGAATCCTGGTTAATATTCCAACCGTGTAAATTTCATAAGAGGGAAAATCCTGAACATCATATTTAAAAGACAGAGGGTAATTTATAAAATGTTCTATTAGACCCGTATTTGTTTTACTGTTGAAGGTTTATATCACAGCATTGAGCCTTCGTTTCATCAGTTTTAATCCATGCAATAGCCTTTCCCCAAAAATAGTAATTAAATCGTGGAAAATTTTGTTAACGCCTGGTAGTCTCTAGTGATGGCTGAAACTCGGAAGATCCGAAAATCCAAAAATGCAGCTTACTTTCGAGGGTTCATAAAGAATTTTCAAGGGTTAATGAAAGTATGGGGTTATTTTCGGTTACCCTCGAAAATAACCTAAAAAATTCGATAACCCTCGAAAATATGATCGGAAAGTATTTCTATTGTATTATCGAGGGTTATCGAACATTCAAAGTTATTTTCGAGTTTACCAAAAAAAAAAACTTCGTACATTCGGTAACCCTAGCAAATACGTTCTGAAGTCCCAAAATCCGAACGGTCCACCCAGTTTTGGATGGAATGTTTGGAACTGAGGGGTTCCGTGTCGGATCCGGGTCTGATCTCTAGTAGCCTCAAATGGGCAAACATATGTATTTATATGGCACAAGGTGAATAGAGTTATGTAAGGTACACACAAGGCGATATTTTGCTTGCACAACTGATATTCTGGTTTTGGGTAGTTTGGGTTGAAATATCAGGGGTTCAATCTTATATGATGAAAATTACAACATTTTGAATGTGGCTATTTTCGGACATTCCCCACCAGTGGGCAGTCCCCGTGACAAGCGTGCTGTCGAGTCGGATGAACGGATGGCCGGAAATCAGCTGTGGCCTCCTGAAAAAAAACATCCAATATTTTGTGGCAATCGACCAAAACACAGAAATGTTGGTTGGCCGACCTGAAACTTGGATGGTGTGTACCCTGCCTTAAGATGGCCATAGACATTGCCGATAACTTCAGCAACGGCCATAGTTCCCATTACGGTCGGTCAGTATTATGAAATGTTGCTGAGATTTTGCCCTTATTTATAAACCCACAGCATTGGACATTACCGTTTATACTGACCATTAATGGCATGGCCGTAAAGTAGTGATTATTATTGGTTACTCAGTTGCAAATCTACTACCATGGCCGTTAAAGACCAGTATTCTTCTAATTGGTATTCTACAATGTAGGTAAAGGCACGGTATCACACATTTACATAAATGTCCCATTATCACTTTAAATCTTCCCATTCATTGTAACCCAAACCAGTAAATGTTCCATTTTCCAAGCTGGATGCGGGAGAAGTAGTTTAATTCATTTTGAAATCACTGAAGTGAGTTTGTGAGCTCAGGGTTTAATGGATAACTCAAGAGTAACTCAATAAAGACCATTAACAGCCGCTAGACGGGAAATTCTGAATTCCCTTGGGGTTGCTTAATGACTAGATAGGAAGGATCACTGACCCTTTAATATCTGCACCTGAAGAAGCCAAAGAGAACTAATCACCCCTTATAATGAATCATTCTTCATTAAAAGTCTCCACCGATGATAACATTGCTATTGCTGTGGCCTTAGCCCGCTCTGTGATACTCCTGGTATGTTGTTTATAATACACACTACGGTGCGATTATTTCAATGGAGCTTTGCACACGGAATTAATTATTCAGGCTCAAACTTACTCCCATGCACAATTACAGTTCAGCCGCCCTTTCTGTAAGTTTATATTAGGACACCGCAAATACCATAGGTTCACATCAGATTTCAGATACACAGGGAAATACCTTTCCATGGACTGATGGAAATTATCCACAATTATAACCTAAAAGGTTATGTTTGGACCAATTATCATTGAGAATTGACATTATTGAAATTATTAAAGAAGTTTACTTGTAAACACCTGACAATTTAAATAATGTATCACTTGTCTTTCTATGTAATTCCCTAACTGAAGATATACATGCTTGAATTTAAAGGGGAACAGTGGTCTCCATACAAGTGGCCTTTATTAAAAGGCGAATACTTTTACCTTTATAATGACTTCAGGATCCTGTTTCTAGCTGCAGTCTATCCAAAGTTACAGCAGTGTAAAATATGTTTTTTCTTGCTAGTGCTATGATCTGTGACATCATCAGGAAGTTTAAGGTTGGAGCATTTTTAAAGCTAGCCACAAGTCGGAAAAGAGAATGGTTGCAGGTCTGTAACTAGCTTTAGAAAAGATTGTGTTTTGTGGGTAGGGCTCTTTTCAATAGAGTCTACAGTTACCCCTTAATAAAGTCTTTCACTGCAGAAATCTTTAGGTCTGGTACATACCATACAATATTTTCCTCCAACCATCTTATAATACCGTGTATTGGTTGGCTGAAAATATTGGCCGGTGTGGGCGATGGGGTATGCAGGTAAATCTTGGTTGTGTTGGACGTGGTTACTTTTGCTGTGACTATCCCGGCCAACCACTCTCTAGTGGCGAACGTTCGGCCAGGACAAATGTCTTCCTGTGTGTACCCAGCCTTACCCCTCTCCCTTCCAGCTTTATTTTTGTTTTAACACCGGAAGATGCAAAGTCTGACGGAAAATTCCTCTGTCACTGAGCTGTGGGAGGGCAGTGCCTGCAGGGCTTTCTGTACTGTACTGTCACTGACTTTGGGGGGCAGTACCTGCAGGGCTTTCTGTGCTGTACTGTCACTGAGCTGTGGGAGGGCAGTGCCGCAGGGCTTTCTGTACTGTACTGTCACTGAGCTGTGGGAGGGCAGTGCCTGCAGGGCTTTCTGTACGTACTGTCACTGAGCGTGGGAGGGCAGTGCCTGCAGGGTTTCTGTACTGTACTGTCACTGAGCTATGGGAGGGCAGTGCCTGCAGGGCTTTCTGTACTGTACTGTGCACTGGCTATGGGAGGGCAGTGCCTGCAGGGCTTTCTGTACTGTACTGTCACTGAGCTATGGGAGGGGCATTGCCTGCAGGGCTTTCTGTACTGTACTGTCACTGAGCTTGTGGGAGGGCAGTGCCTGCAGGGCTTTCTGTACTGTACGTCACTGAGCTATGGGAGGGCAGTGCCAGCAGGCTTTCTGTACTGTACTGTCACTGAGCTATGGAGGGCAGTGCCAGCAGGGCTTTCTGTACTGTACTGTCACTGAGCTTAGGAGGGCAGTGCCTGCAGGGCTTTCTGTACTGTACTGTCACTGAGCTATGGGAGGGCAGTGCCGCAGCTTTCTTTCTGTACTGTACTGTCACTGACTATGGAGGGCAGTGCCAGCAGGGCTTTCTGTACTGTACTGTCACTGAGCTAGGGAGGGCAGTGCCTGCAGGGCTTTCTGTACTGTACTGTCACTGAGCTGTGGGAGGGCAGTGCCTGCAGGGCTTTTCTGTACTTACTGTCACTGAGCTGTGGAGGGCAGTGCCTGCAGGGCTTTCTGTACTGTCCGTCACTGAGCTGTGGGAGGGCAGTGCCTGCAGGGCTTTCTTTACTGAACTGTCACTGAGCTATGGGAGGGCATGCCTGCAGGGCTTTCTTCTGTACTGTCACTGAGCGATGGAGGGCAGTGCCTGCAGGGCTTTCTGTACTTGAACTGTCACTGAGCTATGGGAGGGCAGTGCCTGCAGGGCTTTCTGTACTGTACTGTCACTGAGCTGTGGGAGGGCAGTGCCTGCAGGGCTTTCTGTACTGTACTGTCACTGAGCTGTGGGAGGGCAGTGCCTGCAGGGCTTTCTGTGCTGTACTGTCACTGAGCTGTGGGAGGGCAGTGCCTGCAGGGCTTTCTGTACTGAACTGTCACTGAGCTGTGGGAGGGCAGTGCCTGCAGGGCTTTCTGTACTGTACTGTCACTGAGCTATGGGAGGGCAGTGCCTGCAGGGCTTTCTGTACTGTACTGTCACTGAGCTGTGGAGGGCAGTGCCTGCAGGGCTTTCTGTACTGTACTGTCACGTGACTGTGGAGGGCAGTGCCTGCAGGGCTTTCTTGTATGTACTGTCACTGAGCTATGGGAGGGCAGTGCCTGCAGGGCTTTCTGTACTGACTGTCACTGAGCTGTGGGAGGGCAGTGCCTGCAGGCTTTCTGTACTGTACTGTCACTGAGCTATGGGAGGGCAGTGCCTGCAGGGCTTTCTGTACTGTACTTGTCACTGAGCTGTGGAGGGCATTGCCTGCAGGGCTTTCTGTACTGTACTGTCACTGAGCTATGGGAGGCAGTGCCTGCAGGGCTTTCTGTACTGTACTGTCACTGAGCTATGGGAGGGCATTGCCTGCAGGGCTTTCTGTGTACTGTACTGTCACTAGGCTGTGGGAGGGCAGTGCCTGCAGGCTTTCTGTACTGTACTGTCACTGAGCTATGGGAGGGCAGTGCCTGCAGGGCTTTCTGTACTGTACTGTCACTGAGCTGTGGGAGGGCATGCCTGCAGGGCTTTCTGACTGTACTGTCACTGAGCTTGGGAGGGCAGTGCCTGCAGGGCTTTCTGTACTGTACTGTCACTGAGCTATGGAAGGGCAGTGCCTGCAGGGCTTTCTGTACTGTACTGTCACTGAGCTGTGGAGGGCAGTGCCTGCAGGATTTCTGTACTGTACTGTCACTGAGCTATGGGAGGGCAGTGCCTGCAGGGCTTTCTGTACTGAGCTGTCACTGAGCTTGGAGAGGGCACAGTGCCTGCAGGGCTTCCTGTACTGTACTGTCACTGAGCTATGGAGGGCAGTGCCTGCAAGGGCTTTCTGTACTGTACTGTCACTGAGCTATGGGAGGGCAGTACCTGCAGGGCTTTCTGTGCTGTACTGTCACTGAGCTGTGGGAGGGCAGTGCCTGCAGGGCTTTCGGTACTGTAACGTCCTGAGCTATGGGAGGGCAGTGCCGCAGGCTTTTCTGTACTGTACTGTCACTGAGCTATGGAGGGCATGCCGCAGGGCTTTCTGTACTGTACTGTCACTGAGCTGTGGAGGGCAGTGCCTGCAGGGCTTTCTGTACTGTACTGTCACGGAGCTATGGGAGGGCAGTGCGCAGCCTTTTCTTTGTACTGTACTGTCACTGACTATGGAGGGCAGTGCCGCAGGGCTTTCTGTACTGTACTGTCATGACTAGGGAGGGCATGCCTGCAGGGCTTTCTGTACTGTACTGTCACTGAGCTGTGGGAGGGCAGTGCCTGCAGGGCTTTCTGTACTTACTGTCACTGAGCTATGGGAGGGCAGTGCCTGCAGGGCTTTCTGTACTGTCGTCACTGAGCTGTGGGAGGGCAGTGCCTGCAGGGCTTTCTGTACTGACTGTCACTGAGCTATGGGGGGCATGCCTGCAGGGCTTTCTTTGTACTGTCACTGAGCTGTGGAGGGCAGTGCCTGCAGGGCTTTCTGTACTGACGTCACTGAGCTATGGGAGGGCAGTGCCTGCAGGGCTTTCTGTACTGTACTGTCACTGAGCTGTGGGAGGGCAGTGCCTGCAGGGCTTTCTGTACTGTACTGTCACTGAGCTGTGGAGGGCAGTGCCTGCAGGGCTTTCTGTCTGTACTGTCACTGAGCTGTGGGAGGGCAGTGCCTGCAGGGCTTTCTGTACTGAACTGTCACTGAGCTGTGGGAGGGCAGTGCCTGCAGGGCTTTCTGTACGTACTGTCACTGAGCTATGGGAGGGCAGTGCCTGCAGGGCTTTCTGTACTGTACTGTCACTGAGCTGTTGGAGGGCAGTGCCTGCAGGGCTTTCTGTACTGTACTGTCACGTGACTGTGGGAGGGCAGTGCCTGCAGGGCTTTCTGTATTGTACTGTCACTGAGCTATGGGAGGGCAGTGCCTGCAGGGCTTTCTGTACTGACTGTCACTGAGCTGTGGGAGGGCAGTGCCTGCAGGCTTTCTGTACTGTACTGTCACTGAGCTTGGGAGGGCAGTGCCTGCAGGGCTTTCGGTACTGTACTGTCACTGAGCTGTTTGGAGGGCATTGCCTGCAGGGCTTTCTGTACTGTACTGTCACTGAGCTGTGGGAGGCAGTGCCTGCAGGGCTTTCTGTACTGTACTGTCACTGACTATGGGAGGGCATTGCCTGCAGGGCTTTCTGTTACTGTACTGTCACTAGGCTGTGGAGGGCAGTGCTGCAGGCTTTCTGTACTGTACTGTCACTGAGCTATGGGAGGGCAGTGCCTGCAGGGCTTTCTGTACTGTACTGTCACTGAGCTGTGGGAGGGCATGCCTGCAGGGCTTTCTGACTGTACTGTACTGAGCTGTGGGAGGGCGTGCCTGCAGGGCTTTCTGTACTGTACTGTCACTGAGCTATGGAGGGCAGTGCCTGCAGGGCTTTCTGTACTGTACTGTCACTGAGCTGTGGAGGGCAGTGCCTGCAGGGTTTCTGTACTGTACTGTCACTGAGCTGGGAGGGCAGTGCCTGCAGGGCTTTCTGTACTGACTGTCACTGAGCTTGGAGAGGGCAAGTGCCTGCAGGGCTTCCTGTACTGTACTGTCACTGGGCTATGAGGGCAGTGCCTGCAGGGCTTTCTGTACTGTACTGTCACTGAGCTATGGGAGGGCAGTGCCTCCAGGGCTTTCTGTACTGTACTGTCACTGAGCGGTGGGAGGGCAGTGCCTGCAGGGCTTTCTGTACTGTACTGTCACTGAGCTATGGGAGGCAGTGCCTGCAGGGCTTTCTGTACTGTACTGTCACTGAGCTGTGGGAGGGCAGTGCCTGCAGGGCTTTCTGTACTGTACTGTCACTGAGCTGTGGAGGGCAGTGCCTGCCAGGGCTTTCTGTACTGTACTGTCACTGAGCTGTGGGAGGGCAGTGCCTGCAGGGATTTCTGTACTGTACTGTCACTGAGCTATGGGGGAGGGCAGTGCCTGCAGGGCTTCTGTACTGTACTGTCACTCTGAGCTATGGGAGGGCAGTGCCTGCAGGGCTTTCTGTACTGTACTGTCACTGAGCGTGGAGGGCAGTGCCTGCAGGGCTTTCTTTACTGTATGTCACTGAGCTATGGGAGGGCAGTGCCGCAGGGCTTTCTGTACTGTACTGTCACTGAGATGGGAGGGCAGTGCGCAGGGCTTTCTGTACTGTAACTGTCACTGAGCTATGGGAGGGCAGTGCCTGCAGGGCTTTCTGTACTGTACTGTCACTGAGCTATGGGAGGGCGAGTGCCAGCAGGGCTTTCTGTACTGTACGTCACTGCGATATGGGAGGGCAGTGCCGCAGGGCTTTCTGTACTGTACTGTCACTGAGCTAGGGAGGGCAGTGCCTGCAGGGCTTTCTGTTACTGTACTGTCACTGAGCTGTGGGAGGCAGTGCCTGCAGGGCTTTCTTGTACTGTACTGTCACTGAGCTGTGGGAGGGCAGTGCCTGCAGGGCTTTCTGTACTGTACGTCACTGAGCTTGGGAGGGCAGTGCCTGCAGGGCTTCTTTACTGTACTGTCACTGAGCTATGGGAGGGCAGTGCCTGCAGGGCTTTCTGTACTGTCACTGAGCTATGGGAGGGCAGTGCCTGCAGGGCTTTCTGTACTGACTGTCACTGAGCTATGGGAGGGCAGTGCCTGCAGGGCTTTCTGTACTGTACTGTCACTGAGCTGTGGAGGGCAGTGCCTGCAGGGCTTTCTGGTACTGTACTGTCACTGAGCTGTGGAGGGCAGTGCCTGCAGGCTTTCTGTCTGTAACTGTCACTGAGCTAGGGAGGGCAGTGCCGCAGGGCTTCTGTACTGAACTGTCACTGAGCTGGGGAGGCAGTGCCTGCAGGGCTTTCTGTACTGTACTGTCACTGAGCTATGGGAGGGCAGTGCCTGCAGGGCTTTCTGTACTGTACTGTCACTGAGCTGTGGGGGGGGCAGTGCCTGCAGGGCTTTCTGTACTGTACTGTCACTGAGCTGTGGGAGGGCAGTGCCTGCAGGGCTTTTGATTGTAATGTCACTGAGCTAGGGAGGGCAGTGCCTGAGGGCTTTCTGTACTGACTGTCACTGAGCTGTGGGAGGGCAGTGCCTGCAGGGCTTTCTGTACTGTACTGTCACTGAGCTATGGGAGGGCAGTGCCTGCAGGGCTTTCTGTACTGTATGTCACTGAGCTGTGGGAGGGCAGTGCCTGCAGGGCTTTCTGATTGTACTGTCACTGACTTGGGAGGGCAGTGCCTGCAGGGCTTTCTGTACTGTACTGTCACTGAGCTATGGGGGGCAGTGCCTGCAGGGCTTTCTGTACTGTACTGTCACTGAGCTGTGGGGGCAGTGCCTGCAGGGCTTTCTGTACTGTACTGTCACTGAGCTATGGGAGGGCAGTGCCTGCAGGGCTTTCTGTACTGTACTGTCAGAGCTGTGGGAGGGCAGTGCCTGAGGGCTTTCTGTACTGTACTGTCACTGAGCTGTGGGAGGCAGTGCCTGCGGGCTTTCTGTACTGTACTGTCACTGAGCTATGGGAGGGCAGTGCCTGCAGGGTTTCTGTACTGTACTGTCACTGAGCTGTGGGAGGGCAGTGCCTGCAGGGATTTCTGTACTGTACGTCACTGAGCTAGGGAGGGCAGTGCCTGCAGGGCTTTCTGTACTGAGCTGTCATGAGCTGTGGGAGGGCACAGTGCCTGCAGGGCTTTCTGTACTGTACTGTCACTGAGCTATGGGAGGGCAGTGCCTGCAGGGCTTTCTGTACTGTACTGTCACTGAGCTATGGGAGGGCAGTGCCTGCAGGGCTTTCGTACTGTACTGTCACTGAGCTGTGGGAGGGCAGTGCCTGAGGGCTTTCTGTTGTACTGTCACTGAGCTATGGGAGGGCAGTGCCTGCAGGGCTTTCTGTACTGTACTGTCACTGAGCTGTGGGAGGGCAGTGCCTGCAGGGCTTTCTGTACTGTACTGTCACTGAGCTGTGGGAGGGCAGTGCCTGCAGGGCTTTCTGTACTGTACTGGTCACTGAGCTATGGGAGGGCAGAGGCCTGAGGGCTTTCTGTACTGTACTGTCACTGAGCGTGGGAGGGCAGTGCCTGCAGGAGTTTCTGTACTGTATGTCATGAGAGCTATGGGAGGGCAGTGCCTGCAGGGCTTTCTGTACTGAGCTGTCACTGAGCTGTGAGAGGGCACAGTGCCTGCAGGGCTTTCTGTACTGTACTGTCACTGAGCTATGGGAGGGCGATGCCAGCAGGGTTTCTGTACTGTACGTCACTGGATATGGGAGGGCAGTGCCGCAGGGCTTTCTGTACTGTACTGTCACTGAGCTAGGGAGGGCAGTGCCTGCAGGGCTTTCTGTACTGTACTGTCACTGAGCTGGGGAGGCGTGCCTGCAGGGCTTTCTGTTGTACTGTACTGTCACTGAGCTGTGGGAGGGCAGTGCCTGCAGGGCTTTCTGTACTGTACTGTCACTGAGCTGTGGGAGGGCAGTGCCTGCAGGGCTTCTTTACTGTACTGTCACTGAGCTATGGGAGGGCAGTGCCTGCAGGGCTTTCTGTATGCTGTCACTGAGCTATGGGAGGGGCAGTGCCTGCAGGGCTTTCTGTACTGTACTGTCACTGAGCTATGGGAGGGCAGTGCCTGCAGGGCTTTCTGTACTGTACTGTCACTGAGCTGTGGAGGGCAGTGCTGCAGGGCTTTCTGACTGTACTGTCACTGAGCTGTGGAGGGCAGTGCCTGCAGGCTTTCTGTACTGTAATGTCATGAGCTAGGGAGGGCAGTGCCGCAGGCTTTCTGTACTGACTGTCACTGAGCTGGGGAGGGCAGTGCCTGCAGGGCTTTCTGTACTGTACTGTCACTGAGCTATGGGAGGGCAGTGCCTGCAGGGCTTTCTGTACTGTACTGTCACTGAGCTGTGGGGAGGGCAGTGCCTGCAGGGCTTTCTGTACTGTACTGTCACTGAGCTGTGGGAGGGCAGTGCCTGCAGGGCTTTTGATTGTAATGTCACTGAGCTGGGAGGCAGTGCCTGCAGGGCTTTCTGTACTGAAGTCACTGAGCTGTGGGAGGGCAGTGCCTGCAGGGCTTTCTGTACTGTACTGTCACTGAGCTATGGGAGGGCAGTGCCTGCAGGGCTTTCTGTACTGTATGTCACTGAGCTGTGGGAGGGCAGTGCCTGCAGGGCTTTCTGTCTGTACTGTCACTGAGCTTGGGAGGGCAGTGCTGCAGGGCTTTCTGTACTGTACTGTCACTGAGCTATGGGGGGCAGTGCCTGCAGGGCTTTCTGTACTGTACTGTCACTGAGCTGTTGGGGGCAGTGCCTGCAGGGCTTTCTGTACTGTACTGTCACTGAGCTTGGGAGGGCAGTGCCTGCAGGGCTTTCTGTACTGTACTGTCTAGAGCTGTGGGAGGGCAGTGCCTGAGGGCTTTCTGTACTGTACTGTCACTGAGCTGTGGGAGGGCAGTGCCTGCGGGCTTCTGTACTGTACTGTCACTGAGCTTGGGAGGGCAGTGCCTGCAGGTTTCTGTACTGTACTGTCACTGAGCTGTGGGAGGGCAGTGCCTGCAGGGATTTCTGTACTGTACTGTCACTGAGCTATGGGAGGGCAGTGCCTGCAGGGCTTTCTGTACTGAGCTGTCACTGAGCTGTGAGAGGGCACAGTGCCTGCAGGGCTTTCTGTACTGTACTGTCACTGAGCTATGGGAGGGCAGTGCCTGCAGGGCTTTCTGTACTGTACTGTCACTGAGCTATGGGAGGGCAGTGCCTGCAGGGCTTTCTGTACTGTACTGTCACTGAGCTGTGGGAGGGCAGTGCCTGCAGGGCTTTCTGTACTGTACTGTCACTGAGCTATGGGAGGGCAGTGCCTGCAGGGCTTTCTGTACTGTACTGTCACTGAGCTGTGGGAGGGCAGTGCCTGCAGGGCTTTCTGTACTGTACTGTCACTGAGCTGTGGGAGGGCAGTGCCTGCAGGGCTTTCTGTACTGTACTGGTCACTGAGCTATGGGAGGGCAGTGCCTGAGGGCTTTCTGTACTGTACTGTCACTGGCGTGGGAGGGCAGTGCCTGCAGGGAGTTCTGTACTGTACTGTCACTGAGCTATGGGAGGGCAGTGCCTGCGGGCTTTCTGTACTGAGCTGTCACTGAGCTGTGAGAGGGGCACAGTGCCTGCAGGGCTTTCTGTACTGTACTGTCACTGAGCTATGGGAGGGCAGTGCCTGCAGGGCTTTCTGTACTGTACTGTCACTGAGCTATGGGAGGGCAGTGCCTGCAGGACTTTCTGTACTGTACATTTTTAGTGTGTATCTTTGGAATAGAATAAAAAGACAAGTGATACACTTCTCCTTTAAGGAATGCCAATGTTATGTATATATTCCTTCATACCTTTGAAAAAATACTGCGCATCCGTGGTCCACGTCCAGATATGAACATAAGCGTCAATGTCTTTTTCCGGAATTCCATGCCATCCTCCCTTAATCGGCAGAGGGTCCCCAAATCTCGTCCGGTTACTTTTGTTTTCGTACATCCAATACCAGCTGGTTTTGAAGAAGTATGTGTTAAAGCGATAAACCAGGTCTCCTTGGGGTGTTCGTTCTTTCCTCACCCAATCGAAAACAGTGCTGAAACTGGTATCACATGACCCTGTTGGGAAAGTAAATTAAAAATTCTAATTAAACTAAAATACAATTTCTTATTGAATAGTAGAGATGGGACCCGACGGAACCACTCAGTTCCGAAATCCGAAGGTTCCATTCGAAACCGGACAGATCGTTCGGATTTCGGGACTTCCGATTGCGTTTTCGATTTTTATTGAACGCTTGAGGCTATTTTAGAAAACCTGATCATATTTTTGGGGATTATTGAACTTTTGAGGGTTTTTTTCGAAAATAGCTTGAACATTCGATAAAAAATGTTCATATCTTCAGGATTTTCCCGATATCTGAAAACCCTAAAATGGAGCAAAACCTGGCAGCTTCAGCCATCTCTATTGAATAGTAATAAAGTAATAAAGATAGTAATAAAGATAAAGGGAAAGAGCAGTAAGACTGTAAATATATAAGTTTGGGGTTTATTAAAGGGCATATCCACCCTTAAAACAAAAACCTGGTGACTTATCTGCCCTCTATTGTTACCAGTTTATTACATGTATTTGTAACCAGATATTTAATAAGTTCTATTCCTTTTTGGCAAAGGTATTTGCCTCCTCCTTCTGCTCAATGAGCTTTTTATTAGCCTGAGCATGTGCAGAGGAGACATCAGGTGAAACAGCATTGGATGAGATGTCAGCAAACCAAAACAAATGACTAAGTAAAGACAAACAATGAAGAATAAACCCAAGACCAGGTCCTTCTGATTAGGCTGCCTGTAAATAGGACACTGGCCAGTTAGCACGCTAGAATTATAGATGGACTGACCCCTACAAGTCCTGAAATCTTTGAGAAAATTATTGACAGTTCAACAATCCCAAGGCCTGGACCAAACTTACCATATTTTTCCTGGGCGGCTTTTCTGTCTTCCAAGTCAAGTTCAAAGTGACGCTCTTGAGGGATATAGTTTGGTTGCATGACAGATCCCTGGCGGTTTATGTGGGTCAGGCCAAGCGCATGCCCGATTTCATGCACGGCAACCTGCAAAAGGATATATTGATTCTAAAACCCATTAACTGTTTATGGGTGATAATAGTTATAGTTCAGCAACACACAAAAAGCCCCCAATGTCCAGTCTCGGGTAATGTAATGAAGAGGGGCCAATCAGGCAGGGAAGATGACATCATCAAATCCATTTTTTCCGTGCGCCTGATTGGGCTAGATATTTTTGGACCCCCAGCCACTTCACAGGGGCTGTGACTGCATTGGGATCTGGGCCCTTTAACCTTAGCTGGTATAGTTGCCACTCTCCGTTTATTAAATCAATTGGGTCTTTTGAACGTTTTCCTAAAGTTAATCATTTATAACATTTATGACATTGGTTTGCCAGACTTTAAGGCTGTGCATTGCCTTGAGAGTGAACTTTTAAAAGTTAGTACAAAACTGATGCCTTACAGCGCTGACGTCCTGAGTTCGATTCCACCCTTGGACACATCTGCAAGGAGTTTGTATGTTCTCCCCGTGCTTGCGTGGGTTTCCTCCAAGCACTCCGGTTTCCCCCACAATCATAAAGACATACTGATAGGTTGTATGTGTCAAATAAATGTGTTAGATTGTAAGCTCTTCGGGCAGGGTCTGATGTGAATTGAATAAATAATTGTAAAGCGCTGCGGACTATGTAGCGCTATATAAGAAATAAAATACATACATACATACACAAATAGCATAAATAGTAGAGTTTAGGACACACGTACCTTTAAAAGGCTGATTCCATGCTCACTCGAGGGTCCAACAAAGTGCTCATCATCATCAAAATGAATATCTCCAAGATACCAGGCGTGAGCGAATTGCTGGCCTACCCCATCAAATGCTTGGGAACAGCCAAGGTGCTGTCCTGCAAGAAGAAAATTGATTGACAGATTAATTAAAGGGGCATCATCAGTTCCTGAATTAAATACAATCCTTCACTGAATTCTCTTTGCTGAGCGTTAAGGGGTTTTACAGCTGCTGACATATATAACAAAATTATTAGTTTAGTTTAAAGGTCAACTAAGTCCAAGAATCAAGTAGATGAAGGAAATCCTTGCTAAAGGGTAAAAGAAAGTTTCTCCTTCTCCCTTGACCAGTCACTAGCCTTGTGAAATGAATGATTTTTGCAGCTGCAGTAGTAGTAGAACCCTTTCAGGGAGATTCAAACATTCTTATTGTTTAAAATGGTGCTAATTATGCCCCAACCAATCAGAACTTATGTAACATTTGAAAGCTAAGATCTGATTGGTTGGGGCAAAATTAGCACCATTTTAAACAATAAGAACTTTTATTGAATAACCCTGTTTGAAAGGTAAGGGTTAGTTCCCACCATGCGCGTTGCATTCCGTTTTCAGTGCATTTTGTGAAACGCAATGTAATTTATAATACAATGAAAATAGCGAGAATTAGTCCCCAGAGTGTTATTTGCGTTCCAAATCTATGTGGTCGATTTTTTTATCTGCACGACTTTTGGTCCATGTAGGTCAGAATCGCACTTTAATAATAGTTTGTGGGAACGCAAAAAAAAAAAAAAACACGGGCATGTGCGGACAAACTTATTTTTCGTTTTCTCCAGTGTTTCCTGTTGATTTTCCAAAAACTGCACACGCACACAAATGGACCGGAACACGGACAAAACGCATTGTCTTAAACGCACTGAATACGGACAGCACAACCCAACGCACATAGTGGGACCTTGCCCTAAGGGCAGGAACAGTGATCAGGTTATAAATCTAAATATAATGGTTCAGATGCACTTATTAGCTATATAGTGATCTGCCACTTGCCTGTTCCAAAGCCGATTCGAATGTCTATATCATCTCCTGTAAGGTCCTCCTCAAACTGGAGAGGTACAACTTCACTCCACATGCGGAAAGCCAAGGCAAGGATCCCCCTCTGCTGTTCTATGGTAAGCTGCATGCTATACCCTTCTCCCATAAGCCTCCACTTCAGAGTGTTCCTTGAGAACCTCTTGGAGTCAACGCGTCCCATTGCGTCTTCTCGCTTTTGTCTGTAGTGCTCCACTATTCTAGAGAGTAGACTTCTCTTGCTCCTTTGAGTTTGATTAACTTGTGAGACATTGTGCTGGGCCACAAGGCTCGTGGTCAAATTTCTTCTCTTTGATGCTGCTTTGTGGTCAGGGACTCCACATCTAGGCTTGTTCATGGCTATCTTCGTAGCACTGTCCAGAGCACCAGTCACATTCAGCCCATTGGCCTCCTGAAATTTTTTCAATGATTCTACATAAGATGGACTTATCACATTCTCATTCGAAACATTGGCTCGGGGATGCTCCTCAGTTTCTCCTTCTGATATCAACTGGGAAACATCCTGTGGTGCTGGATCAGGCACAGGTATGTCTCCAAAGGCTTGTTCCTCCCAGTTCACCGGGGCCACCCACCCATATTTAACAAGGTATTGCTGTGGGCAGAAAAATTGCAGAAATTAAAAAAAGAGAAGCTCAGTATGTCTCCTATCAATACATAATATTGCAGATGATGGTAGATTTACTAGAAAATAAAGCATCCTCTATTGTAAAATATAAGGATATATTATATATCAACAGGAGGCTGCAGGTGTCGATTAATCACATCACATATCATTTCTGTTTGGGGGGTTACATTATTTTCAATAATACAGATGTTTCAGTGAGTCGTGTGTTAATCTTCAGCAAGTATAACTGATGACATCATTAAAAATGTAAATCTTTCAACCAATCCATGATCCTCATTTATAATCTACCCCATGTTGGAAACGGACACAGAGGTGCAAATCTGCAAGGTTACATTTAGTAGTTGTTTGGTACAATAGCAGTGACTTGTAACAAAATATTGTATAATATCCTATTTGTTATACAAAGACACATATGTTATTTACTGTATATGCATCACATGCCAGCTATGTTGTAATTACCTGTGCAGCCTCTGGGGTCAGTATAGTGCCTGCATGTGGAATATTTTGCATCTCAAGGTCTGAATGATCTCTGTTGTGAAAGATTTTTTCTGAGTCTGTCCATCCTGATATCAGCAGCAAGCAGCCAATCACTGATAAGGCTAATGCAGGTCTTTGGCAAGCAGTGTACTCCATTTCTACTGTTCCAACTTTTTCTCTGGGAGAATAGATTAAACTGATTAACTTAAGGCAATTGTGTTTTTTACATCAGTAGTTTTTTGGGCATGTTTTTCAATGTGGACTCTGCTTTTGTCAAAGTAGAAAGAGAAAGTACAAACTCAGAATTTGTCTTGAAATTCTGCACACAGCTCTATTAGTGTGAGTATGTTTGACAGGTAATCAGTGCCTATTAGGTCTGCTCACAACTGAATTCTATCAAGAGACAGGTAATCAGTGCTGATTAGGTCTGTAATACAGCTGATGCAATCAAGAGACTGGTTATCAGCACTGATTAAGTCTGTGACACAGCTGAATGTAATAAAGAGATGGGTAATCAGCACTGATTATGTCTGTGACACAGCTGATGCAATCAAGAGACTGGTTATCAGCACTGATTAAGTCTGTGACACAGCTGAATGTAATAAAGAGATGGGTAATCAGCACTGATTAGGTCTGTGACACAGCTGAATGTAATAAAGAGATGGGTAATCAGCACTGATTAGGTCTGTGACACAGCTGATGCAATCAAGAGACTGGTTATCAGCACTGATTAGGACTGCGACACAGCTGAATGTAATAAAGAGACAGGTAATCAGCACTGATTAGGTCTGTGACACAGCTGAATGTGTACTAAAATAGTACAAATATACAACACACAACAGCCTTAAAGGGCATGTCCATCCTTAAAACAAAAACTGGTGACTAGTCAGTTATCTGCCCCCAACCCCATCTGATATATTTACCAGTTTATTACATGTGAGGGAGGAGCCAGCCAGTTTATTACATGTAAGGGAGGAGCCAGCTTACTCGCCAGGGAAAATAAATCCTTAAATATCTGTTAGAAATTCAGGTAATAAAGACAAATATATCATTTGGGTTGGGGGGCAGATAACTGAAAATGTACCAGTTTTTATGTTTTTAAGGTGAACATTCCCTTTAACAGTTGCATTTAACTCTATTGTTAACATTTAATCTCCGTAATCATCTATTACAAACGTTATCATGGACTTGAGTATCTTACATTATTTCCTCTGAAGAAGTAGATAAAACGATCCTTTTTGCTAGAAAGAAAGCGGCGTCCACAGGACTTGGTGCTCCAGGGAATACCTGTTGGATAGGCTGTGGGTACTTGATTTTTCAGTCTTCGTAAATGCCTTGTCTTTATCCGGGTCATAACGCCACACTAGAGTACCTACAACAGGAGAACAATCTCATAGTCTAGGATCTATCTAAAGTGTTCATCTTTAGAATGGACCTGACATTAAGTTAAGGGCATGTCCACCCTTACAACAACAAAAAATGTATTTACCTGCCTCCAACCCCACTGATATATTCAGCACATTATTGGATGTATTTCTAACCAGATATTTAATGATAATTATTGTCCCCATTCTGGCAGAGTAAGCTGGCTCCTCCCTCCATGCTGTCAATCAAGGCTGAACAACTGACATCACAACAATGATTGACTGCTGGTTTCCCTGCTGCCTCTTCTGCACATGCTCAAGCTTATAAAAAGCTCACTGAGCAGAGGGGAGAGGCAGATACCTTTTGCCAGAAAGGAATAGAAACTTACCATTAAATATCTGGTTACAAATACATGTAATAATAGAGATGGTCAAAACTACATAGTTTCATCACATTTTAGGATTCCCGGATCTCGGGAAAATCCCGAAGATGCGAAAACGAAAAATTTTCAAAAATATCTTCGAACGTTCGAAAATACGATCGGAGACCACTTTCGAGTTTCCAATCGTATTTTCGAAGATTTTCAAATATATTGAACGCTCGATTTTCCAAAAACAATCGGAAACTCGAACGTGGTCTCGGCTCGTTTTTTTGAGGATTTTCGAACGTTTAAAGATATTTTCGAAAATTAAATCAAAAATAGCTCCGTACGTTCAAAAAATCCCGAAATCCAGAGGATGGGTCTGGATTCGAACAGATCTTTTTCGGATTTCAGAAATGAGGGGTTCCGTGTTGAATCTGGGTTCGTGTCCGACCGGATCCCATCTCTAGTAATAAACTGGTAAAATAGCAGTTGGAATTGCAGGCAGATAACTGTAAGTCAACAGATTCCTTTTTTAAACTTCAACCTAGTTGTTCTTCTTGATTGAATCCTGGTTAATATTCCAACCGTGTAAATTTCATAAGAGGGAAAATCCTGAACATCATATTAAAAGACAGGGGTAATTATAAAATGTTCTATTAGACCCGTATTTGTTTTACTGTTGAAGGTTTATATCACAGCATTGAGCCTTCGTTTCATCAGTTTTAATCCATGCAATAGCCTTTCCCCAAAAATAGTAATTAAATCGTGGAAAATTTTGTTAACGCCTGGTAGTCTCTAGTGATGGCTGAAACTCGGAAGATCCGAAATCCAAAATGCAGCTTACTTTCGAGGGTTCATAAAGAATTTTCAAGGGTTAATGAAAGTATGGGGTTATTTTCGGTTACCCTCGAGAAATAACCTAAAAAATTCGATAACCCTCGAAAATATGATCGGAAAGTATTTCTATTGTATTATCGAGGGTTATCGAACATTCAAAGTTATTTTCGAGTTTACCAAAAAAAAAACTTCGTACATTCGGTAACCCTAGCAAATACGTTCTGAAGTCCCAAAATCCGAACGGTCCACCCAGTTTTGGATGGAATGTTTGGAACTGAGGGGTTCCGTGTCGATCCGGTCTGATCTCTAGTAGCCTCAATGGGCAAACAATATGTATTTATATGGCACAAGGTGAATAGAGTTATGTAAGGTACACACAAGGCGATATTTTGCTTGCACAACTGATATCCTGGTTTTGGGTAGTTGGGTTGAAATATCAGGGGTTCAATCTTATATGATGAAAATTACCAACATTTTGAATGTGGCTATTTTCGGACATTCCCCACCAGTGGGCAGTCCCCGTGACAAGCGTGCTGTCGAGTCGGATGAACGGATGGCCGGAAATCAGCTGTGGCCTCCTGAAAAAAAACATCCAATATTGTGGCAATCGACCAAAACACAGAAATGTTGGTTGGCCGACCTGAAACTGGATGGTGTGTACCCTGCCTTAAGATGGCCATAGACATTGCCGATAACTTCAGCAACGGCCATAGTTCCCATTACGGTCGGTCAGTATTATGAAATGTTGCTGAGATTTTGCCCTTATTTATAAACCCACAGCATTGGACATTACCGTTTATACTGACCATTAATGGCATGGCCGTAAAGTAGTGATTATTATTGGTTACTCAGTTTGCAAATCTACTACCAGGCCGTTAAAGACCAGTATTCTTCTAATTGGTATTCTACAATGTAGGTAAGGCACGGTATCACACATTTACATAAATGTCCCATTATCACTTTAAATCTTCCCATTCATTGTAACCCAAACCAGTAAATGTTCCATTTTCCAAGCTGGATGCGGGAGAAGTAGTTTAATTCATTTTGAATCACTGAAGTGAGTTTGTGAGCTCAGGGTTTAATGATAACTCAGAGTAACTCAATAAAGACCATTAACAGCCGCTAGACGGGAAATTCTGAATTCCCTTGGGGTTGCTTAATGACTAGATAGGAAGGATCACTGACCCTTATATCTGCACCTGAAGAAGCCAAAGAGAACTAATCACCCCTTATATGAATATTCTTCATTAAAAGTCTCCACCGATGATAACATTGCTATTGCTGTGTGCCTTAGCCGCTCTGTGATACTCCTGTATGTTGTTATAATACACACTACGGTGCGATTATTTCAATGGAGCTTTGCACACGGAATTAATTATTCAGGCTCAAACTTACTCCCATGCACAATTACAGTTCAGCCGCCCTTTCTGTAAGTTTATATTAGGACACCGCAAATACCATAGGTTCACATCAATTTCAGATACACAGGGAAATACCTTTCCATGGACTGATGGAAATTATCCACAATTATAACCTAAAAGGTTATGTTTGGACAATTATCATTGAGAATTGACATTATTGAAATTATTAAGAAGTTTACTTGTTAAACACCTGACAATTTAAATAATGTATCACTTGTCTTTCTATGTAATTCCCTAACTGAAGATATACATGCTTGAATTTAAAGGGAACAGTGGTCTCCATACAAGTGGCCTTTATAAAAGGCGAATATTTTACCTTTATAATGACTTCAGGATCCTGTTTCTAGCTGCAGTCTATCCAAAGTTACAGCAGTGTAAATATGTTTTCTTGCTAGTGCTATGATCTGTGACATATCAGGAGTTTAAGGTTGGAGCATTTTTAAAGCTAGCCACAAGTCGGAAAAGAGAATGGTTGCAGGTCTGTAACTAGCTTAGAAAAGATTGTGTTTTGTGGGTAGGGCTTCTTTTCAATAGAGTCTACAGTTACCCTTAATAAAGTCTTTCACTGCAGAAATCTTTAGGTCTGGTACATACCATACAATATTTTCCTCCAACCATCTTATAATACCGTGTATTGGTTGGCTGAAAATATTGGCCGGTGTGGGCGATGGGGTATGCAGGTAAATCTTGGTTGTGTTGGAGTGGTTACTTTTGCTGGACTATCCCGGCCAACCACTCTCTAGTGGCGAACGTTCGGCCAGGACAAATGTCTTCCTGTGTGTACCCAGCCTTACCCCTCTCCCTTCCAGCTTATTTTTGTTTTAACACCGAAGATGCAAGTCTGACGGAAAATTCCTCTGTCACTGAGCTGTGGGAGGGCAGTGCCTGCAGGGCTTTCTGTACTGTACTGTCACTGAGCTATGGGAGGGCAGTACCTGCAGGGCTTTCTGTGCTGTACTGTCACTGAGCTGTGGGAGGGCAGTGCCTGAGGGCTTTCTGTACTGTACTGTCACTGAGCTGTGGAGGGCAGTGCCTGCAGGGCTTTCTGTACTGTACTGTTCACTGAGCTGTGGGAGGCAGTGCCTGCAGGGCTTTCTGTACTGTACTGTCACTGAGCTATGGGAGGGCAGTGCCTGCAGGTTTTCTGTACTGTACTGTCACTGAGCTATGGGAGGGCAGTGCCTGCAGGGCTTTCTGTACTGTACTGTCACTGAGCTATGGGAGGGCAGTGCCTGCAGGCTTTCTGTACTGTACTGTCACTGAGCTGTGGGAGGGCAGTGCCTGGGCTTTCTGTACTGTACTGTCACTGAGCTATGGGAGGGCAGTGCCAGCAGGGCTTTCTGTACTGTACTGTCACTGAGCTATGGGAGGGCAGTGCCAGCAGGGCTTTCTGTACTGTACTGTCACTGAGCTACGGGAGGGCAGTGCCTGCAGGGCTTTCTGTACTGTACTGTCACTGAGCTATGGAGGGCAGTGCCAGCAGGGCTTTCTGTACTGTACTGTCACTGAGCTAGGGGGGCAGTGCCAGCAGGGCTTTCTGTACTGTACTGTCACTGAGCTACGGGAGGGCAGTGCCTGCAGGGCTTTCTGTACTGTACTGTCACTGAGCTGTGGGAGGGCAGTGCCTGCAGGGCTTTTGTTACTGACTGTCACTGAGCTGTGGAGGGCAGTGCCTGCAGGGCTTTCTGTACTGTACCGTCACTGAGCTGTGGGAGGGCAGTGCCTGCAGGGCTTTCTTTACTGAACTGTCACTGAGCTATGGGAGGGCAGTGCCTGCAGGGCTTTCTGTACTGTCACTGAGCTATGGGAGGGCAGTGCCTGCAGGGCTTTCTGTACTGAACTGTCACTGAGCTATGGGAGGGCAGTGCCTGCAGGGCTTTCTGTACTGTACTGTCACTGAGCTGTGGGAGGGCAGTGCCTGCAGGGCTTTCTGTACTGTACTGTCACTGAGCTGTGGAGGGAGTGCCTGCAGGCTTTCTGTGCTGTACTGTCACTGAGCTGTGGGAGGGCAGTGCCTGCAGGGCTTTCTGTACTGAACTGTCATGAGCTGTGGGAGGGCAGTGCTGCAGGGCTTTCTGTACTGTACTGTCACTGAGCTATGGGAGGGCAGTGCCTGCAGGGCTTTCTGTACTGTACTGTCACTGAGCTGTGGGAGGGCAGTGCCTGCAGGGCTTTCTGTACTGTACTGTCACTGAGCTGGGGAGGGCAGTGCCTGCAGGGCTTCTGTATTGTACTGTCACTGAGCTATGGGAGGGCAGTGCCTGCAGGGCTTTCTGTACTGAACTGTCACTGAGCTGTGGGAGGGCAGTGCCTGCGGGCTTTCTGTACTGTACGTCACTGAGTTGGGAGGGCAGTGCCTGCAGGGCTTTCTGTACTGTATTGTCACTGAGCTGTGGGAGGGCAGTGCCTGCAGGGCTTTCTGTACTGTACTGTCACTGAGCTATTGGGAGGGCAGCATGCCTGCAGGGCTTTCTGTACTGTACGTCACTGAGCTATGGGAGGGCAGTGCCTGCAGGGCTTTGACTGTACTGTCACTGAGCTGTGGGAGGGCAGTGCCTGCAGGGCTTTCTGTACTGTACTGTCACTGAGCTATGGGAGGGCAGTGCCTGCAGGCTTCTGCTACGTTACTGTCACTGAGCTGTGGGAGGGCAGTGCCTGCAGGGCGTTTCTGTACTGTACTGTCACTGAGCTGTGGGAGGGCAGTGCCTGCAGGGCTTTCTGTACTGTACTGTCACTGAGCTATGGGAGGGCAGTGCCTGCAGGGCTTTCTGTACTGTACTGTCACTGAGCTGTGGAGGGCAGTGCCTGCAGGGATTTCTGTACTGTACTGTCACTGAGCTATGGGGAGGGCAGTGCCTGCAGGGCTTTCTGTACTGAGCTGTCACTGAGCTGTGAGGGGCACAGTGCCGCAGGGTTTCTGTACTGTACTGTCACTGAGCTATGGGAGGGCAGTGCCTGCAGGGCTTTCTGTACTGTACTGTCACTGAGCTATGGGAGGGCAGTGCCTGCAGGGCTTTCTGTACTGTACTGTCACTGAGCTGTGGGAGGCAGTGCTGCAGGGCTTTCTGTACTGTACTGTCACTGAGCTATGGGAGGGCAGTGCCTGCAGGGCTTTCTGTACTGTACTGTCACTGAGCTGTGGTGAGGGCAGTGCCTGCAGGGCTTTCTGTACTGTACTGTCACTGAGCTGTGGGGAGGGCAGTGCCTGCAGGGCTTTCTGTACTGTACTGTCACTGAGCTATGGGAGGGCAGTGCCTGCAGGGCTTTCTGTACTGTACTGTCACTGAGCTGTGGGAGGGCAGTGCCTGCAGGGATTTCTGACTGTACTGTCACTGAGCTAGGGAGGCAGTGCCTGCAGGGCTTTCTGTACTGAGCTGTCACTGAGCTGTGAGAGGGCACAGTGCCTGCAGGGCTTTCTGTACTGTACTGTCACTGGCTATGGGAGGGCAGTGCCTGCAGGGCTTTCTGTACTGTACTGTCACTGAGCTATGGGAGGCAGTGCTGCAGGACTTTCTGTACTGGTACATTTTTAGTGTGTATCTTTGGAATAGAATAAAAGACAAGTGATACACTTCTCCTTAAGGAATGCCAAGTTATATATTCCTTCATACCTTTGAAAAATACTGCGGCATCCGTGGTCCACGTCCAGATGAACATAAGCGTCAATGGTCGTTTTTCCGGAATTCCATGCCATCTCCCTTAATCGGCAGAGGGTCCCCCAAATCTCGTCCGGTTACTTTTTTTTCGTACATCCAATACCAGCTGGTTTTGAAGAAGTATGTGTTAAAGCGATAAACCAGGTCTCCTTGGGTGTTCGTTCTTTCCTCACCCAATCGAAACAGTGCTGAACTGGTATCACATGACCCTGTTGGGAAAGTAATTAAAAATTCTAATTAACTAAAATACAATTTCTTATTGAATAGTAGAGATGGGACCCGACGGACACAAATCCAGAGACAGCCCGAACGGCACACCGGCACACACCCCGAACGGTGATTAGCGCGACCGGGAGCACGGCAGAGGGAGCAGGCGCACGAGGTTACACCATTCGCCAACCGGCCCGTCTCGTCGGCACCCCTGTCGTAGGGGGACATCCGCTTGCGCTAACAATTGGGCCTCAGGACGAGAGCTAGTTCTTGAACGCTGGATAGAGAGGCAAAGCACAATATTGTTAGAAAACGTGCGAATGATATAGTTTGGGAATCTTGAATGCGGAGCTCTTGCGGGTGGGATATTAGATCCCGGTCGAGCAGACGCACGACAGCAGACAACGTGGCACTTAGAACTTTCCCAAATGTGTATTGCCGCAGGAGGACGTCCGGGCATACATTACTGGCTATCTTGGGAGCACCACACTGCCTAACTGGACAAAACACCCGACTGTCTCAGCTTGTCGCCATCTCTAGCCTGAATAAGGTAATACAGTCTATAAAGAGTGGCTATAGTAAGAGAGAAAAAACACAGGTACAAGGGCGCGCAGAGCGCGAGAAGGCACAGCATAGAGCCACAGTACCAGGAGTGTTGTGTGTAGGAATTTTAGAAAAAGTGGGTTATGGGGGGTTGATTTAAACAAGGGCAAAGTAAGTCCACCCTGACAGAAGAACAAAAGAGGCCTAGGAGGACTAACCTGCGCCTGCAGAAAGGTAGTTGTTACAGTTTAATACGTACAGTATTTGAACAGATATTAATAAGTTCTATTCCTTTTGGCCCAGGGATTTGCCTCTCTTCTGCTCAATGAGACTTTTTATTAGCCTGAGCAGGTGCGAGGAGAACATTCAGGTGAAAAACAGCATTGGATGAATAGATGTCAGCCAACCAAAACAAATGGGACTAATAACGACAAAACAATGCGAATAACAGAGCCCCACACACAGAGAAGACCAGTCCTTCTGATTGGCTGCCTGTGTTGGATAGAAGTAATAGGACACTGGCCAGTTACACGCTAGAATTATAGAATGGACTGAACCCCTACAAAGTCACCGAATTCTATACTGTCTCTGAGACTTCTTGTTACACACTCCCCCTTTTCCCATTACGTTTTCCTCTTTCTATGGGTTTTCGCTATTGTGCTGCTCGGCAGAGTACAGCAGTTATTTTATGCACCCTCGTGTGGTTTCCCTACTATGTCTTCTCTGTCCCAGTACCCGCCCCACACACACCACGCACGACTCCTCTTCGCCGGCTCTCCCCCACTTTTGTTTTTGTGCCCTGGTCCTCTCGCATTTTTTTTTTTCCTTCTTTCTCTTGTTCACGTACACACGATCCTTATTCACCGTCAATTCAACTAGACCCCCCTCGTTTTTTTTTCTGCACCCATTGTGTATCCCTGACCTGGTGTTTCTTTAATTTCATATGTGCCCACCCTTCCCTTTCCCTTCTGGTTTGATCCCTACTCCCCCCCCCCCCTTTCTCTTACATTTTTTACTTCCTCATCTTTTTTTCGGTTTTCACCCCACACCTTCCATTCCCCTCCCTCCACCACCCTTGTCTTGATCCTTTTTCAACGTCTTTGTGTGTTCCTCGCGCACACCCTGACCGAGCTATGTCTTTATTCTTCCTCCACACATCCCTTCTGTGTTTGTACCCACGGTGCGGGGGACGCTTGTGCGCGAGATGGGGCCCCCCCACACACCCGCCCTGTTCACCCACTCCGGCCCCAGGGCCACACACGGACTCATGAGGTCAACACTGTACACACACATTTGTTCGCCTTGGTGTCCAAGTGAAGGCCGAGCAGGTTCTGTGAGGGTCACGATATACCCTTCCCAGGAGGCCGTGGGTCTTTTGCACGTGTTTTCCTCCCGTTACTCCTTTTCTCACACCCGCTTAGAGACGACCATATGACACCCACTGTGGCACATGTTCTCCCCCTGTGTATGGTGTCACACGTGTTGGGGTTGGGGTTTTTTTTTTCTGGTTGCCATTGCGAGTATGCCCACCGTCATGCAACACACATCTTTTTTCGGAACGCTACAAAAAACTGTAGCGTCACAACACACCAGTCGTGTACTTGTATGCGGTCAGTTAGATACGGGTGAAACGCGTATTTCCCATCATGTATTGTATCAGGCCACGCTCGTAGTTGTTTTTGTGCCCCCCACAAGTGTGTGCTTGTGTGGTTTACCACACAGCCAATCACGTGTGTTTCTCACTTTACGCACACAAACATACCACCAGACCCACACACACAAAAGTGTTAGAAATGTGTGTATTCCTCCGTAATCAATCAATTTCCAACCAGATTATTTTTTGTTTATTTTATGGTTAGATGTAAGCTCTTCGGCAGGGTTGATGTGAATTGAATAAATAATTGTTAAGCGCTGCGGACTATGTAGCGCTATATAAGAAAATAAATACATCATACATAACAAATAGCATAAATAGTAGAGTTAGGACACACGTACTTAAAAGGCTGATTCCATGCTCACTCGAGGGTCCAACAAAGTGCTCATCATCATCAAAATGAATATCTCCAAGATACCAGGCGTGAGCGAATTGCTGGCCTACCCCATCAAATGCTTGGGAACAGCCAGGTGCTGTCCTGCAAGAAGAAAATTGATTGACAGATTAATTAAAGGGGCACATCAGTCCTGAATTAAATACATCCTTCACTGAATTCCTTGCTGAGCGTTAAGGGGTTTTACCGTGATGACATTATAACAAAATTATTAGTTTAGTTTAAAGGTCAACTAAGTCAAGAATCAAGTAGATGAAGGAAATCCTTGCTAAGGTAAAAGAAGTTTCTCCTTCTCCCTTGACCAGTCACTAGCCTTGTGAAATGAATGATTTTTGCAGCTGCAGTAGTAGTAGAAACCCTTTCAGGGAGATTCAAACATTCTTATTGTTTAAAATGGTGCTAATTATGCCCCAACCAATCAAACTTATGTAACATTGAAAGCTAGATCTGATTGGTTGGGGCAAAATTAGCACCATTTTAAACAATAAGAACTTTATTGAATAACCCTGTTTGAAAGGTAAGGGTTAGTTCCCACCATGCGCGTTGCATTCCGTTTTCAGTGGCATTTGTGAAACGCAAGTTAATTTATAATACAATGAAAATAGCGAGAATTAGTCCCCAGAGTGTTATTTGCGTTCAAATCTATGTGGTCGATTTTTTTATCTGCACGACTTTTGGTCCATGTAGGTAGAATCGCACTTAATAAGTGTTTGTGGGAACGCAAAAAAAAAAAAAAACACGGGCATGTGCGGACAAACTTATTTTTGTTTTCTCCAGTGTTTTCCTGTTGATTTTTCCAAAAACTGCACACGCACACAAATGGACCGGAACAACGGACAAAACGCATTGTCTTAAACGCACTGAATACGGACAGCACAACCCAACGCACATAGTGGGACCTTGCCCTAAGGGCGAGGAACAGTGATCAGGTATAAATCTAAATATAATGGTTCAGATGCATTATTAGCTATATAGTGATCTGCACTTGCCTGTTCCAAAGCCGATTCGAATGTCTATATCATCTCCTGTAAGGTCCTCCTCAAACTGGAGAGGTACACTTCACTCCACATGCGGAAAGCCAAGGCAAGGATCCCCTCTGCTGTCTAGGTAAGCTGCATGCTATACCCTTCTCCCATAAGCCTCACTTCAGGGTTCCTTGAGAACCTCTTGGAGTCAACGCGTCCCATTGCGTCTTCTCGCTTTTGTCTGTAGTGCTCCACTATTCTAGAGAAGTAGACTTCTTGCTCCTTTGAGTTGATTAACTTGTGAGACATTGTGCGGGCCACAAGGCTCGTGGTCAAATTTCTTCTCTTTGATGCTGCTTGTGGTCAGGGACTCCACATCTAGGCTTGTTCATGGCTATCTTCGTAGCACTGTCCAGAGCACCAGTCACATTCAGCCATTGGCCTCCTGAATTTTTTCAATGATTCTACATAGATGGACTTATCACATTCTCATTCGAAACATTGGCTCGGGGATGCTCCTCAGTTTCTCCTTCTGATATCAACTGGGAAACATCCTGTGGTGCTGGATCAGGCACAGTATGTCTCCAAAGGCTTGTTCCTCCCAGTTCACCGGGGCCACCCACCCATATTTAACAAGGTATTGCGTGTGGGCAGAAAAATTGCAGAAATTAAAAAAAGAGAAGCTCAGTATGCTCCTATCAATACATAATATTGCAGATGATGGTAGATTTACTAGAAAATAAAGCATCCTCTATTGTAAAATATAAGGATAATTATATATCACAGGAGGCTGCAGGTGTCGATTAATCACATCACATATCATTCTGTTGGGGGGTTACATTATTTTCAATAATACAGATGTTTCAGTGAGTCGTGTGTTAATCTTCAGCAAGTATAACTGATGACATCATTAAAAATGTAAATCTTTCAACCAATCCATGATCCTCATTTATAATCTACCACCATGTTGGAAACGGACACAGAGGTGCAAATCTGCAAGGTTACATTTAGTAGTTGTTTGTACAATAGCAGTGACTTGTAACAAAATATTGTATAATATCCTATTTGTTATACAAAGACACATATGTTATTTACTGTATAGCATCACATGCCAGCTATGTTGTAATTACCTGTGCAGCCTCTGGGGTCAGTATAGTGCCTGCATGTGGAATATTTTGCATCTCAAGGTCTGAATGATCTCTGTTGTGAAAGATTTTTTCTGAGTCTGTCCATCCTGATATCAGCAGCAAGCAGCCAATCACTGATAAGGCTAATGCAGGTCTTTGGCAAGCAGTGTACTCCATTTCTACTGTTCCAACTTTTTCTCTGGGAGAATAGATTAAACTGATTAACTTAAGGCAATTGTGTTTTTTTACATCAGTAGTTTTTTGGGCATGTTTTTCAATGTGGACTCTGCTTTTGTCAAAGTAGAAAGAGAAAGTACAAACTCAGAATTTGTCTTGAATTCTGCACACAGCTCTATTAGTGTGAGTATGTTTGACAGGTAATCAGTGCCTATTAGGTTCTGCTCACAACTGAATTCTATCAAGAGACAGGTAATCAGTGCTGATTAGGTCTGTAATACAGCTGATGCAATCAAGAGACTGGTTATCAGCACTGATTAAGTCTGTGACACAGCTGAATGTAATAAAGAGATGGTAATCAGCACTGATTATGTCTGTGACACAGCTGATGCAATCAAGAGAATGGTTATCAGCACTGATTAAGTCTGTGACACAGCTGAATGTAATAAAGAGATGGGTAATCAGCACTGATTAGGTCTGTGACACAGCTGAATGTATAAAGAGATGGGTAATCAGCACTGATTAGGTCTGTGACACAGCTGATGCAATCAAGAGACTGGTATCAGCACTGATTAGGACTGCGACACAGCTGAATGTAATAAAGAGACAGGTAATCAGCACTGATTAGGTCTGTGGACACGCTGAATGTGATAAGGAGACAGGTAATCAGCACTGATTAGGTCTGTGACACAGCTGAATGTGATAAGGAGACAGGTAATCAGCATGATGGTCTGTGACACAGTGAATGTAATCATGAGACAGGTAATCAGCACTGATTAGGTCTGTGACACAGCTGAATGTAATCATGAGACAGGTAATCAGCACTGATTAGGTCTGTGACACAGCTGAATGTGAATAAGGAGACAGGTAATCAGCACTGATTAGGTCTGTGACACAGCGAATGAATCATGAGACAGGTATTCAGCACTGATTAGGTCTGTGACACAGTGAATGTAATCATAGACAGGTAATCAGCACTGATTAGGTCTGTGACACAGCTGAATGTAATCACGAGACAGGCAATCAGCACTGATTAGGTCTGTGACACAGCTGAATGTAATAAAGAGATGGGTAATCAGCACTGATTAGGTCTGTGACACAGCTGATGTATCAAGAGAAAGGTAATCAGCACTGATTAGGACTGTGACACAGCTGAATGTAATAAAGAGACAGGTAATCATCACTGATTAGGTCTGTGACACAGCTGATGCAATCAAGAGGCAGGTAGTCAGCACTGATTAGGACTGTGACACAGCTGAATGTAATAAAGGACAGGTAATCAGCACTGGTTAGGTCTGTGACACAGCTGATGCAATCAAGAGACAGGTAACAGCACTGATAAGGTCTGTGACACAGCTGATGCAATCAAGAGGCAGATATCAGTGCTGATTAGGACTGTGACACAGCTGAATGTAATAAAGAGACAGGTAATCAGCACTGATTAGGCCTGTGACACAGCTGAATGTAATAAAGAGAACAGGTAATCAGCACTAATTAGGTCTGTGACACAGCTGAATGTAATAAAGAGACAGGTAATCAGCACTGATTAGTCGTGACACAGCTGAGCAATCAAGAGACAGGTAATCAGCACTGATTAGGTCTGTGACACAGTGAAGTAATAAAGAGACAGGTAATCAGTGCTGATTAGGTCTGGGACACAGCTGAATGTAATAAAGAGACAAGTAATCCACACTGATTAGGTCTGTGACACAGCTGAATGTAATAAAGAGAAAGGTAGTCAGCACTGATTAGGACTGTGACACAGTGAATGTAATAAAGAGAAGGTAATCAGCACTGGTTAGGTCTGTGCACACAGCTGATGCAATCAAGAGACAGGTAATCAGCGCTGATTAGGTCTGTGACACAGCTGATGCAATCAAGAGGCAGGTAATCAGTGCTGATTAGGTCTGTGACACAGCTGATGCAATCAAGAGACAGGTAATCAGCACTGATTAGGACTGTGACACAGCTGAATGTAATAAAGAGACAGGTAATCAGCACTGATTAGGTCTGTGACACAGCTGATGCAATCAAGAGACAGGTAATCAGCACTGATTAGGTCTGTGACACAGCTGAATGTAATAAAGAGACAGGTAATCAGTGCTGATTAGGTCTGTGACACAGCTGAATGTAATAAAGAGACAGGTAATCAGCACTGATTAGGTATGTGACACAGCTGAATGAAATCAAAGAGACAGGTAATCAGCACTGATTAGGTCTGTGACACAGCTGAATGCAATCAAGAGACTGGTAATCAGAGCTGATTAGGACTGTGACACAGCTGAATTAATAAAGAGACAGGTAATCAGCACTGATTAGGCCTGTGACACAGCTGAATGTAATAAAGAGACAGGTAATCAGCACTGATTAGGTCTGTGACACAGCTGATGCAATCAAGAGACAGGTAATCAGCACTGATTAGGTCTGTGACACAGCTGAATGTAATAAAGAGACAGGTAATCAGTGCTGATTAGGTCTGTGACACAGCTGAATGTAATAAAGAGACAGGTAATCAGCACTGATTAGGTCTGTGACACAGCTGAATGTAATAAAGAGACAGGTAGTCAGCACTGATTAGGACTGTGACACAGCTGAATGTAATAAAGAGACAGGTAATCAGCACTGGTTAGGTCTGTGACACAGCTGATGCAATCAAGAGACAGGTAATCAGCGCTGATTAGGTCTGTGACACAGCTGATGCAATCAAGAGGCAGGTAATCAGTGCTGATTAGGTCTGTGACACAGCTGATGCAATCAAGAGACAGGTAATCAGCACTGATTAGGACTGTGACACAGCTGAATGTAATAAAGAGACAGGTAATCAGCACTGATTAGGTCTGTGACACAGCTGATGCAATCAAGAGACAGGTAATCAGCACTGATTAGGTCTGTGACACAGCTGAATGTAATAAAGAGACAGGTAATCAGTGCTGATTAGGTCTGTGACACAGCTGAATGTAATAAAGAGACAAGACAAGTAACAGCACTGATTAGGTCTGTGACACAGCTGAATGTAATAAAGAGACAGGTAGTCAGCACTGATTAGGACTGTGACACAGCTGAATGTAATAAAGAGACAGGTAATCAGCACTGGTTAGGTCTGTGACACAGCTGGATGCATCAAGAGACGGTAATCACCTGTTAGGTCTGTGACCACTGATGCAATCAAGAGGCAGGTAATCAGTGCTGATTAGGTCTGTGACACAGCTGATGCAATCAAGAGACATGTAATCAGCACTGATTAGGACTGTGACACAGCTGAATGTAATAAAGAGACAGGTAATCAGTGCTGATTAGGTCTATGACACAGCTGAATGTAATAAAGAGACAGATAATTAGCACTGATTAGGACTGTGACACAGCTGAATGTAATAAAGAGACAGGTAATCAGCACTGATTAGGTCTGTGACACAGCTGATGCAATCAAGAGACAGGTAATCAGCACTGATTAGGTCGTGACACAGCTGAATGTAATAAAGAGACAGGTAATCAGTGGATTAGGTCTGTGACACAGCTGAATGTAATAAGAGACAGGTAATCAGCACTGATTAGGTATGTACACAGCTGAATGAAATCAAGAGACAGGTAATCAGCACTGATTAGGACTGTGACACAGCTGAATTGTAATAAGAGACAGGTATTCAGCACTGATTGTCTGTGACACAGCTGAATGCAATCAAGAGACATGTAATCGGTGTTGTTGCACACTGTACATAATCTGGTACCACTCCCCCTAGTGGCGTTCCTCAGAGTACAATGTCTAATTATAATATTATTACAGGAACACAAACACAGAGATTACAAACCTGTCTCCCAAAAAGGGATCCGTGTCCTAAGTAAGTTAACCCTACTGGCCAATCTCATATGGTCAGGTATCGTTTCAACGTTTCTCTTTATTTGTTTAGGAAACGTAGGTAAACCTGGAAAGAGAGGAAAGAGAGTAGGAAGGTGAGATAGACACCAATGGTAATCTACAATGTATATCGGAACGTTCAAGTTAGAAGGACCTTAGAGGGGAGGTTCAGCCCAAATACATATGGACTTTTTATTGCCCATTCAATTTTTTTAGTATGTATACATTAAAATGCTTTCAAAGTACACCGAAAAATATTACTTTGTCTCATCTTAATAAATAAAAATGCTTGTAGATGACTTGAGAAAATAGAAGCAGAGAGAGGGGATCGCCCCCTATTACGTTTGGAGTTTTCGCACTGCCTGCCTTTCTCTGGTCGACTATACTAAAAGAGTACAAAATACAACACACAACAGCCTTAAAGGGCATGTCCATCCTTAAAACAAAAACTGGTGACTAGTCAGTTATCTGCCCCCAACCCCATCTGATATATTTACCAGGTTAGTACATGTGAGGAGGAGCCAGCCAGTTTATTACATGTAAGGAGGAGCCAGCTTACTCGCCAGGGAAAATAAATCCTTAAATATCTGTTAGAAATTCAGGTAATAAAGACAAATATATCATTTGGGTTGGGGGGCAGATAACTGAAAATGTACCAGTTTTATGTTTTTAAGGGTGAACATTCCCTTTAACAGTTGCATTTAACTCTATTGTTAACATTTAATCTCCGTAATCATCTATTACAAACGTTATCATGGACTTGAGATCTTACATTATTTCCTCTGAAGAAGTAGATAAAACGATCCTTTTTGCTAAAGAAAGCGGCGTCCACAGGACTTGGTGCTCCAGGGAATACCTGTTGGATAGGCTGTGGGTACTTGATTTTTTCAGTCTTCGTAAATGCCTTGTCTTTATCCGGGTCATAACGCCACACTAGAGTACCTACAACAGGAGAACAATCTCATAGTCTAGGATCTATCTAAAGTGTTCATCTTTAGAATGGACCTGACATTAAGTTAAGGGCATGTCCACCCTTACAACAACAAAAAATGTATTTACCTGCCTCCAACCCCACTGATATATTCAGCACATTATTGGAGTATTTCTAACCAGATATTTAATGATAATTATTGTCCCCATTCTGGCAGAGTAAGCTGGCTCCTCCCTCCATGCTGTCAATCAAGGCTGAACAACTGACATCACAACATGATTGACTGCTGGTTTCCCTGCTGCCTCTTCTGCCATGCTCAAGCTTATAAAAAGCTCACTGAGCAGAGGGGAGAGGAGATACCTTTTGCCAGAAAGGAATAGAAACTTACCATTAAATATCTGGTTACAAATACATGTAATAATAGAGATGGTCAAAACTACATAGTTTCATCAACATTTTAGGATTCCCGGATCTCGGGAAAATCCCGAAGATGCGAAAACGAAAAATTTTCAAAAATATCTTCGAACGTTCGAAAATACGATCGGAGACCACTTTCGAGTTTCCAATCGTATTTTCGAAGATTTTCAAATATATTGAACGCTCGATTTTCCAAAATACAATCGGAAACTCGAACGTGGTCTCGGCTCGTTTTTTTGAGGATTTTCGAACGTTTAAAGATATTTTCGAAAATTAAATCAAAAATAGCTCCGTACGTTATCAAAAATCCCGAAATCCAGAGGATGGGTCTGGATTCGAACAGATCTTTTTCGGATTTCAGAAATGAGGGTTCCGTGTTGAATCTGGGTTCGTGTCCGACCGGATCCCATCTCTAGTAATAAACTGGTAAATAGCAGTTGGAATTGCAGGCAGATAACTGTAAGTCACAGATTCCTTTTTTAAACTTCAACCTAGTTGTTCTTCTTGATTGAATCCTGGTTAATATTCCAACCGTGTAAATTTCATAAGAGGGAAAATCCTGACATCATATTAAAAGACAGGGGTAATTATAAAATGTTCTATTAGACCCGTATTTGTTTTACTGTTGAAGGTTTATATCACAGCATTGAGCCTTCGTTTCATCAGTTTTAATCCATGCAATAGCCTTTCCCCAAAAATAGTAATTAAATCGTGGAAAATTTTGTTAACGCCTGGTAGTCTCTAGTGATGGCTGAAACTCGGAAGATCCGAAATCCAAAATGCAGCTTACTTTCGAGGGTTCATAAAGAATTTTCAAGGGTTAATGAAAGTATGGGGTTATTTTCGGTTACCCTCGAAATAACCTAAAAAATTCGATAACCCTCGAAAATATGATCGGAAAGTATTTCTATTGTATTATCGAGGGTTATCGAACATTCAAAGTTATTTTCGAGTTTACCAAAAAAAAAACTTCGTACATTCGGTAACCCTAGCAAATACGTTCTGAAGTCCCAAAATCCGAACGGTCCACCCAGTTTTGGATGGAATGTTTGGAACTGAGGGGTTCCGTGTCGATCCGGTCTGATCTCTAGTAGCCTCAATGGGCAACAATATGTATTATATGGCACAAGGTGAATAGAGTTTATGTAAGGTACACACAAGGCGATATTTTGCTTGCACAACTGATATTCCTGGTTTTGGGTAGTTGGGTTGAAATATCAGGGGTTCAATCTTATATGATGAAAATTACAACATTTTGAATGTGGCTATTTTCGGACATTCCCCACCAGTGGGCAGTCCCCGTGACAAGCGTGCTGTCGAGTCGGATGAACGGATGGCCGGAAATCAGCTGTGGCCTCCTGAAAAAAAACATCCAATATTGTGGCAATCGACCAAAACACACGAAATGTTGGTTGGCCGACCTGAAACTTGGATGGTGTGTACCCTGCCTTAAGATGGCCATAGACATTGCCGATAACTTCAGCAACGGCCTAGTTCCCATTACGGTCGGTCAGTATTAGAAATGTTGCTGAGATTTTGCCCTTATTTATAAACCCACAGCATTGGACATTACCGTTTATACTGACCATTAATGGCATGGCCGTAAAGTAGTGATTATTATTGGTTACTCAGTTTGCAAATCTACTACCAGGCCGTTAAAGACCAGTATTCTTCTAATTGGTATTCTACATGTAGGTAAGGCACGGTATCACACATTTACATAAATGTCCCATTATCACTTTAAATCTTCCCATTCATTGTAACCCAAACCAGTAAATGTTCCATTTTCCAAGCTGGATGCGGGAGAAGTAGTTTAATTCATTTTGAAATCACTGAAGTGAGTTTGTGAGCTCAGGGTTTAATGATAACTCAGAGTAACTCAATAAAGACCATTAACAGCCGCTAGACGGGAAATTCTGAATTCCCTTGGGGTTGCTTAATGACTAGATAGAAGGATCACTGACCCTTATATCTGCACCTGAAGAAGCCAAAGAGAACTAATCACCCCTTATATGAATCATTCTTCATTAAAAGTCTCCACCGATGATAACATTGCTATTGCTGTGTGCCTTAGCCGCTCTGTGATACTCCTGGTATGTTGTTATAATACACACTACGGTGCGATTATTTCAATGGAGCTTTGCACACGGAATTAATTATTCAGGCTCAAACTTACTCCCATGCACAATTACAGTTCAGCCGCCCTTTCTGTAAGTTTATATTAGGACACCGCAAATACCATAGGTTCACATCAATTTCAGATACACAGGGAAATACCTTTCCATGGACGATGGAAATTTCCACAATTATAACCTAAAAGGTTATGTTGGACCAATTATCATTGAGAATTGACATATTGAAATTATTAAGAAGTTTACTTGTTAAACACCTGACAATTTAAATAATGTATCACTTGTCTTTCTATGTAATTCCCTAACTGAAGATATACATGCTTGAATTTAAAGGGAACAGTGGTCTCCATACAAGTGGCCTTTATAAAAGGCGAATATTTTTACCTTTATAATGACTTCAGGATCCTGTTTCTAGCTGCAGTCTATCCAAAGTTACAGCAGTGTAAATATGTTTTTTGCTAGTGCTATGATCTGTGACATCATCAGGAAGTTTAAGGTTGGAGCATTTTTAAAGCTAGCCCACAAGTCGGAAAAGAGAATGGTTGCAGGTCTGTAACTAGCTTAGAAAAGATTGTGTTTTGTGGGTAGGGCTTCTTTTCAATAGAGTCTACAGTTACCCTAATAAAGTCTTTCACTGCAGAAATCTTAGGTCTGGTACATACCATACAATATTTTCCTCCAACCATCTATAAATACCGTGTATTGGTTGGCTGAAAATATTGGCCGGTGTGGGCGATGGGGTATGCAGGTAAATCTTGGTTGTGTTGGAGTGGTGTACTTTTGCTGGACTATCCGGCCAACCACTCTCTAGTGGCGAACGTTCGGCCAGAGACAAATGTCTTCCTGTGTGTACCCAGCCTTACCCCTCTCCCTTCCAGCTTATTTTTGTTTTAACACCGAAGATGCAAGTCTGACGGAAAATTCCTCTGTCACTGAGCTGGGGGAGGGCAGTGCCTGCAGGCTTTCTGTACTGTACTGTCACTGAGCTATGGAGGGCAGTACCTGCAGGGCTTTCTGTGCTGTACTGTCACTGAGCTGTGGGAGGGCAGTGCCTGAGGGCTTTCTGTACTGTACTGTCCACTGAGCTGTGGAGGGCAGTGCCTGCAGGGCTTTCTGTACTGTACTGTTCACTGAGCTGTGGGAGGCAGTGCCTGCAGGGCTTTCTGTACTGTACTGTCACTGAGCTATGGGAGGGCAGTGCCTGCAGGCTTTTCTGTACTGTACTGTCACTGAGCTATGGGAGGGCAGTGCCTGCAGGGCTTTCTGTACTGTACTGTCACTGAGCTATGGTGAGGGCAGTGCCTGCAGGCTTTCTGTACTGTACTGTCACTGAGCTGTGGGAGGGCAGTGCCTGGGCTTTCTGTACTGTACTGTCACTGAGTCTATGGGAGGGCAGTGCCAGCAGGGCTTTCTGTACTGTACTGTCACTGAGCTATGGGAGGGCAGTGCCAGCAGGGCTTTCTGTACTGTACTGTCACTGAGCTATGGAGAGGGCAGTGCCTGCAGGGCTTTCTGTACTGTACTGTCACTGAGCTATGGAGGGCAGTGCCAGCAGGGCTTTCTGTACTGTACTGTCACTGAGCTAGGGGGGCAGTGCCAGCAGGGCTTTCTGTACTGTACTGTCACTGAGCTACGGGAGGGCAGTGCCTGCAGGGCTTTCTGTACTGTACTGTCACTGAGCTGTGGGAGGGCAGTGCCTGCAGGGCTTTTGTTACTGAACTGTCACTGAGCTGTGGAGGGCAGTGCCTGCAGGGCTTTGTACTGTACCGTCACTGAGCTGTGGGAGGCAGTGCCTGCAGGGCTTTCTTTACTGAACTGTCCACTGAGCTATGGGAGGGCAGTGCCTGCAGGGCTTTCTGTACTGTCACTGAGCTATGGGAGGGCAGTGCCTGCAGGGCTTTCTTGTACTGACTGTCACTGAGCTATGGGAGGGCAGTGCCTGCAGGGCTTTCTGTACTGTACTGTCACTGAGCTGTGGGGAGGGCAGTGCCTGCAGGGCTTTCTGTACTGTACTGTCACTGAGCTGTGGAGGGAGTGCCTGCAGGCTTTCTGTGCTGTACTGTCACTGAGCTGTGGGAGGGCAGTGCCTGCAGGGCTTTCTGTACTGAACTGTCACTGAGCTGTGGGAGGGCAGTGCCTGCAGGGCTTTCTGTACTGTACTGTCACTGAGCTATGGGAGGGCAGTGCCTGCAGGGCTTTCTGTACTGTACTGTCACTGAGCTGTGGGAGGGCAGTGCCTGCAGGGCTTTCTGTACTGTACTGTCACTGAGCTGTGGGAGGGCAGTGCCTGCAGGGCTTTCTGTATTGTACTGTCACTGAGCTATGGGAGGGCAGTGCCTGCAGGGCTTTCTGTACTGAACTGTCACTGAGCTGTGGGAGGGCAGTGCCTGCGGGCTTTCTGTACTGTACTGTCACTGAGCTTGGGAGGGCAGTGCCTGCAGGGCTTTCTGTACTGTATTGTCACTGAGCTGTGGGAGGGCAGTGCCTGCAGGGCTTTCTGTACTGTACTGTCACTGAGCTATTGGGAGGGCAGCATGCCTGCAGGGCTTTCTGTACTGTACGTCACTGAGCTATGGGAGGGCAGTGCCTGCAGGCTTTGACTGTACTGTCACTGAGCTGTGGGAGGGCAGTGCCTGCAGGCTTTCTGTTACTGTACTGTCACTGAGCTTGGGAGGGCAGTGCCTGCAGGCTTCTGCTACGTTACTGTCACTGAGCTGTGGGAGGGCAGTGCCTGCAGGGCGTTTCTGTACTGTACTGTCACTGAGCTGTGGGAGGGCAGTGCCTGCAGGGCTTTCTGTACTGTACTGTCACTGAGCTATGGGAGGGCAGTGCCTGCAGGGCTTTCTGTACTGTACTGTCACTGAGCTGTGGAGGGCAGTGCCTGCAGGGATTTCTGTACTGTACTGTCACTGAGCTATGGGGAGGGCAGTGCCTGCAGGGCTTTCTGTACTGAGCTGTCACTGAGCTTGAGGGGCACATGCCGCAGGTTTCTGTACTGTACTGTCACTGAGCTATGGGAGGGCAGTGCCTGCAGGGCTTTCTGTACTGTACTGTCACTGAGCTATGGGAGGGCAGTGCCTGCAGGGCTTTCTGTACTGTACTGTCACTGAGCTGTGGGAGGCAGTGCTGCAGGGCTTTCTGTACTGTACTGTCACTGAGCTATGGGAGGGCAGTGCCTGCAGGGCTTTCTGTACTGTACTGTCACTGAGCTGTGGGAGGGCAGTGCCTGCAGGGCTTTCTGTACTGTACTGTCACTGAGCTGTGGGGAGGGCAGTGCCTGCAGGGCTTTCTGTACTGTACTGTCACTGAGCTATGGGAGGGCAGTGCCTGCAGGCTTTCTGTACTGTACTGTCACTGAGCTGTGGGAGGGGCAGTGCCTGCAGGGATTTCTGACTGTACGTCACTGAGCTAGGGAGGCAGTGCCTGCAGGGCTTTCTGTACTGAGCTGTCACTGAGCTGTGAGAGGGCACAGGCCTGCAGGGCTTTCTGTACTTACTTCACTGGCTATGGGAGGGCAGTGCCTGCGGGCTTTCTGTACTGTACTGTCACTGAGCTATGGGAGGCAGTGCTGCAGGACTTTCTGTACTGTACATTTTTAGTGTGTATCTTTGGAATAGAATAAAAAGACAAGTGATACACTTCTCCTTTAAGGAATGCCAAGTTAGTATATTCCTTCATACCTTTGAAAAATACTGCGGCATCCGTGGTCCACGTCCAGATGAACATAAGCGTCAATGTCGCTTTTTCCGGAATTCCATGCCATCCTCCCTTAATCGGCAGAGGGTCCCCCAATCTCGTCCGGTTACTTTTTTTTCGTACATCCAATACCAGCTGGTTTTGAAGAAGTATGTGTTAAAGCGATAAACCAGGTCTCCTTGGGGTGTTCGTTCTTTCCTCACCCAATCGAACAGTGCTGATGGTATCACATGACCCTGTTGGGAAAGTAAGTTAAAAATTCTAATTAACTAAAATACAATTTTTATTGAATAGTAGAGATGGGACCGACGGACACAAATCCAGAGACAGCCCGAACGGCACACCGGCACACACCCCGAACGGTGATTAGCGCGACCGGGAGCACGGCAGAGGGAGCAGGCGCACGAGGTTACACCATTCGCCAACCGGCCCGTCTCGTCGGCACCCCTGTCGTAGGGGGACATCCGCTTGCGCTAACAATTGGGCCTCAGGACGAGAGCTAGTTCTTGAACGCTGGATAGAGAGGCAAAGCACAATATTGTTAGAAAACGTGCGAATGATATAGTTTGGGAATCTTGAATGCGGAGCTCTTGCGGGTGGGATATTAGATCCCGGTCGAGCAGACGCACGACAGCAGACAACGTGGCACTTAGAACTTTCCCAAATGTGTATTGCCGCAGGAGGACGTCCGGGCATACATTACTGGCTATCTTGGGAGCACCACACTGCCTAACTGGACAAAACACCCGACTGTCTCAGCTTGTCGCCATCTCTAGCCTGAATAAGGTAATACAGTCTATAAAGAGTGGCTATAGTAAGAGAGAAAAAACACAGGTACAAGGGCGCGCAGAGCGCGAGAAGGCACAGCATAGAGCCACAGTACCAGGAGTGTTGTGTGTAGGAATTTTAGAAAAAGTGGGTTATGGGGGGTTGATTTAAACAAGGGCAAAGTAAGTCCACCCTGACAGAAGAACAAAAGAGGCCTAGGAGGACTAACCTGCGCCTGCAGAAAGGTAGTTGTTACAGTTTAATACGTACAGTATTTGAACAGATATTAATAAGTTCTATTCCTTTTGGCCCAGGGATTTGCCTCTCTTCTGCTCAATGAGACTTTTTATTAGCCTGAGCAGGTGCGAGGAGAACATTCAGGTGAAAAACAGCATTGGATGAATAGATGTCAGCCAACCAAAACAAATGGGACTAATAACGACAAAACAATGCGAATAACAGAGCCCCACACACAGAGAAGACCAGTCCTTCTGATTGGCTGCCTGTGTTGGATAGAAGTAATAGGACACTGGCCAGTTACACGCTAGAATTATAGAATGGACTGAACCCCTACAAAGTCACCGAATTCTATACTGTCTCTGAGACTTCTTGTTACACACTCCCCCTTTTCCCATTACGTTTTCCTCTTTCTATGGGTTTTCGCTATTGTGCTGCTCGGCAGAGTACAGCAGTTATTTTATGCACCCTCGTGTGGTTTCCCTACTATGTCTTCTCTGTCCCAGTACCCGCCCCACACACACCACGCACGACTCCTCTTCGCCGGCTCTCCCCCACTTTTGTTTTTGTGCCCTGGTCCTCTCGCATTTTTTTTTTTCCTTCTTTCTCTTGTTCACGTACACACGATCCTTATTCACCGTCAATTCAACTAGACCCCCCTCGTTTTTTTTTCTGCACCCATTGTGTATCCCTGACCTGGTGTTTCTTTAATTTCATATGTGCCCACCCTTCCCTTTCCCTTCTGGTTTGATCCCTACTCCCCCCCCCCCCTTTCTCTTACATTTTTTACTTCCTCATCTTTTTTTCGGTTTTCACCCCACACCTTCCATTCCCCTCCCTCCACCACCCTTGTCTTGATCCTTTTTCAACGTCTTTGTGTGTTCCTCGCGCACACCCTGACCGAGCTATGTCTTTATTCTTCCTCCACACATCCCTTCTGTGTTTGTACCCACGGTGCGGGGGACGCTTGTGCGCGAGATGGGGCCCCCCCACACACCCGCCCTGTTCACCCACTCCGGCCCCAGGGCCACACACGGACTCATGAGGTCAACACTGTACACACACATTTGTTCGCCTTGGTGTCCAAGTGAAGGCCGAGCAGGTTCTGTGAGGGTCACGATATACCCTTCCCAGGAGGCCGTGGGTCTTTTGCACGTGTTTTCCTCCCGTTACTCCTTTTCTCACACCCGCTTAGAGACGACCATATGACACCCACTGTGGCACATGTTCTCCCCCTGTGTATGGTGTCACACGTGTTGGGGTTGGGGTTTTTTTTTTCTGGTTGCCATTGCGAGTATGCCCACCGTCATGCAACACACATCTTTTTTCGGAACGCTACAAAAAACTGTAGCGTCACAACACACCAGTCGTGTACTTGTATGCGGTCAGTTAGATACGGGTGAAACGCGTATTTCCCATCATGTATTGTATCAGGCCACGCTCGTAGTTGTTTTTGTGCCCCCCACAAGTGTGTGCTTGTGTGGTTTACCACACAGCCAATCACGTGTGTTTCTCACTTTACGCACACAAACATACCACCAGACCCACACACACAAAAGTGTTAGAAATGTGTGTATTCCTCCGTAATCAATCAATTTCCAACCAGATTATTTTTTGTTTATTTTATGGTTAGATTGTAGCTCTTCGGCAGGGTTGATGTGAATTGAATAAATAATTGTTAAGCGCTGCGGACTATGTAGCGCTATATAAGAAAATAAATACATCATACATACACAAATAGCATAAATAGTAGAGTTAGGACACACGTACTTAAAAGGCTGATTCCATGCTCACTCGAGGGTCCAACAAAGTGCTCATCATCATCAAAATGAATATCTCCAAGATACCAGGCGTGAGCGAATTGCTGGCCTACCCCATCAAATGCTTGGGAACAGCCAAGGTGCTGTCCTGCAAGAAGAAAATTGATTGACAGATTAATTAAAGGGGCACATCAGTCCTGAATTAATACATCCTTCACTGAATTCTCTTTGCTGAGCGTTAAGGGGTTTTACGCGATGAATGCATTATAACAAAATTATTAGTTTAGTTTAAAGGTCAACTAAGTCCAAGAATCAAGTAGATGAAGGAAATCCTTGCTAAGGTAAAAGAAGTTTCTCCTTCTCCCTTGACCAGTCACTAGCCTTGTGAAATGAATGATTTTTGCAGCTGCAGTAGTAGTAGAAACCCTTTCAGGGAGATTCAAACATTCTTATTGTTTAAAATGGTGCTAATTATGCCCCAACCAATCAGAACTTATGTAACATTGAAAGCTAGATCTGATTGGTTGGGGCAAAATTAGCACCATTTTAAACAATAAGAACTTTATTGAATAACCCTGTTTGAAAGGTAAGGGTTAGTTCCCACCATGCGCGTTGCATTCCGTTTTCAGTGGATTTTGTGAAACGCAAGTTAATTTATAATACAATGAAAATAGCGAGAATTAGTCCCCAGAGTGTTATTTGCGTTCAAATCTATGTGGTCGATTTTTTTTCTGCACGACTTTTGGTCCATGTAGGTAGAATCGCACCTTAATAATAGTTTGTGGGAACGCAAAAAAAAAAAAAAAACACGGGCATGTGCGGACAAACTTATTTTTGTTTTCTCCAGTGTTTCCTGTTGATTTTCCAAAAACTGCACACGCACACAAATGGACCGGAACACGGACAAAACGCATTGTCTTAAACGCACTGAATACGGACAGCACAACCCAACGCACATAGTGGGACCTTGCCCTAAGGGCAGGAACAGTGATCAGGTATAAATCTAAATATAATGGTTCAGATGCAATTATTAGCTATATAGTGATCTGCCACTTGCCTGTTCCAAAGCCGATTCGAATGTCTATATCATCTCCTGTAAGGTCCTCCTCAAACTGGAGAGGTACAACTTCACTCCACATGCGGAAAGCCAAGGCAAGGATCCCCTCTGCTGTCTAAGGTAAGCTGCATGCTATACCCTTCTCCCATAAGCCTCACTTCAGAGGTTCCTTGAGAACCTCTTGGAGTCAACGCGTCCCATTGCGTCTTCTCGCTTTTGTCTGTAGTGCTCCACTATTCTAGAGAAGTAGACTTCTTGCTCCTTTGAGTTTGATTAACTTGTGAGACATTGTGCGGGCCACAAGGCTCGTGGTCAAATTTCTTCTCTTTGAGCTGCTTGTGGTCAGGGACTCCACATCTAGGCTTGTTCATGGCTATCTTCGTAGCACTGTCCAGAGCACCAGTCACATTCAGCCATTGGCCTCCTGAATTTTTTCAATGATTCTACATAGATGGACTTATCACATTCTCATTCGAAACATTGGCTCGGGGATGCTCCTCAGTTTCTCCTTCTGATATCAACTGGGAAACATCCTGTGGTGCTGGATCAGGCACAGGTATGTCTCCAAAGGCTTGTTCCTCCCAGTTCACCGGGGCCACCCACCCATATTTAACAAGGTATTGCGTGTGGGCAGAAAAATTGCAGAAATTAAAAAAAGAGAAGCTCAGTATGTCTCCTATCAATACATAATATTGCAGATGATGGTAGATTTACTAGAAAATAAAGCATCCTCTATTGTAAAATATAAGGATATATTAATATCAACAGGAGGCTGCAGGTGTCGATTAATCACATCACATATCATTTCTGTTTGGGGGGTTACATTATTTTCAATAATACAGATGTTTCAGTGAGTCGTGTGTTAATCTTCAGCAAGTATAACTGATGCAATCATTAAAAATGTAAATCTTTCAACCAATCCAGATCCTCATTTATAATCTACCCCATGTTGGAAACGGACACAGAGGTGCAAATCTGCAAGGTTACATTTAGTAGTTGTTTGGTACAATAGCCGTGACTTGTAACAAAATATTGTATAATATCCTATTTGTTATACAAAGACACATATGTTATTTACTGTATAGCATCACATGCCAGCTATGTTGTAATTACCTGTGCAGCCTCTGGGGTCCAGTATAGTGCCTCATGTGGAATATTTTGCATCTCAAGGTCTGAATGATCTCTGTTGTGAAAGATTTTTTCTGAGTCTGTCCATCCTGATATCAGCAGCAAGCAGCCAATCACTGATAAGGCTAATGCAGGTCTTTGGCAAGCAGTGTACTCCATTTCTACTGTTCCAACTTTTTCTCTGGGAGAATAGATTAAACTGATTAACTTAAGGCAATTGTGTTTTTTTACATCAGTAGTTTTTTGGGCATGTTTTCAATGTGGACTCTGCTTTTGTCAAAGTAGAAAGAGAAAGTACAAACTCAGAATTTGTCTTGAAATTCTGCACACAGCTCTATTAGTGTGAGTATGTTTGACAGGTAATCAGTGCCTATTAGGTCTGCTCACAACTGAATTCTATCAAGAGACAGGTAATCAGTGCTGATTAGGTCTGTAATACAGCTGATGCAATCAAGAGACTGGTTTCAGCACTGATTAAGTCTGTGAACAGCGAATGTAATAAAGAGATGGGTAATCAGCACTGATTATGTCTGTGACACAGCTGATGCAATCAAGAGACTGGTTATCAGCACTGATTAAGTCTGTGACACAGCTGAATGTAATAAAGAGATGGGTAATCAGCACTGATTAGGTCTGTGACACAGCTGAATGTAATAAAGAGATGGGTAATCAGCACTGATTAGGTCTGTGACACAGCTGATGCAATCAAGAGACTGGTTATCAGCACTGATTAGGACTGCGACACAGCTGAATGTAATAAAGAGACAGGTAATCAGCACTGATTAGGTCTGTGAACAGCTGAATGTGATAAGGAGACAGGTAATCAGCACTGATTAGGTCTGTGACACAGCTGAATGTGATAAGGAGACAGGTAATCAGCAATGATTGGTCTGTGACACAGTGAATGTAATCATGAGACAGGTAATCAGCACTGATTAGGTCTGTGACACAGCTGAATGTAATCATGAGACAGGTAATCAGCACTGATTAGGTCTGTGACACAGCTGAATGTGATAAGGAGACAGGTAATCAGCACTGATTAGGTCTGTGACACAGCTGAATGTAATCATGAGACAGGTATTCAGCACTGATTAGGTCTGTGACACAGCTGAATGTAATCATGAGACAGGTAATCAGCACTGATTAGGTCTGTGACACAGCTGAATGTAATCACGAGACAGGCAATCAGCACTGATTAGGTCTGTGACACAGCTGAATGTAATAAAGAGATGGGTAATCAGCACTGATTAGGTCTGTGACACAGCTGATGTAATCAAGAGAAAGGTAATCAGCACTGATTAGGACTGTGACACAGCTGAATGTAATAAAGAGACAGGTAATCATCACTGATTAGGTCTGTGACACAGCTGATGCAATCAAGAGGCAGGTAGTCAGCACTGATTAGGACTGTGACACAGCTGAATGTAATAAAGAGACAGGTAATCAGCACTGGTTAGGTCTGTGACACAGCTGATGCAATCAAGAGACAGGTAATCAGCACTGATAAGGTCTGTGACACAGCTGATGCAATCAAGAGGCAGATATCAGTGCTGATTAGGACTGTGACACAGCTGAATGTAATAAAGAGACAGGTAATCAGCACTGTTAGGCCTGTGACACAGCTGAATGTAATAAAAGAGAAAGGTAATCAGCACTAATTAGGTCTGTGACACAGCTGAATGTAATAAAGAGACAGGTAATCAGCACTGATTAGTCGTGACACAGCTGATTGCAATCAAGAGACAGGTAATCAGCACTGATTAGGTCTGTGACACAGTGAAGTAATAAGAGACAGGTAATCAGTGCTGATTAGGTCTGTGGACACAGCTGAATGTAATAAAGAGACAAGTAATCCACCTGATTAGGTCTGTGACACAGCTGAATGTAATAAAGAGACAAGGTAGTCAGCACTGATTAGGACTGTGACACAGTGAATGTAATAAAGAGAAGGTAATCAGCACTGGTTAGGTCTGTGACACAAGCTGATGCAATCAAGAGACAGGTAATCAGCGCTGATTAGGTCTGTGACACAGCTGATGCAATCAAGAGGCAGGTAATCAGTGCTGATTAGGTCTGTGACACAGCTGATGCAATCAAGAGACAGGTAATCAGCACTGATTAGGACTGTGACACAGCTGAATGTAATAAGAGACAGGTAATCAGCACTGATTAGGTCTGTGACACAGCTGATGCAATCAAGAGACAGGTAATCAGCACTGATTAGGTCTGTGACACAGCTGAATGTAATAAAGAGACAGGTAATCAGTGCTGATTAGGTCTGTGACACAGCTGAATGTAATAAAGAGACAGGTAATCAGCACTGATTAGGTATGTGACACAGCTGAATGAAATCAAAGAGCAGGTAATCAGCACTGATTAGGTCTGTGACACAGGAATGCAATCAAGAGACTGGTAATCAGAGCTGATTAGGACTGTGACACAGCTGAATGTAATAAAGAGACAGGTAATCAGCACTGATTAGGCCTGTGACACAGCTGAATGTAATAAAGAGACAGGTAATCAGCACTAATTAGGTCTGTGACACAGCTGAATGTAATAAAGAGACAGGTAATCAGCACTGATTAGGTTGTGCACAGCTGATGCAACAAGAGCAGGTAATCAGCACTGATTAGGTCTGTGACACAGCTGAATGTAATAAAGAGACAGGTAATCAGTGCTGATTAGGTCTGTGACACAGCTGAATGTAATAAAAGAGACAAGTAATCAGCACTGATTAGGTCGTGACACAGCTGAATGTAATAAAGAGACAGGTAGTCAGCACTGATTAGGACTGTGACACAGCTGAATGTAATAAAGAGACAGGTAATCAGACTGGTTAGGTCGTGACACAGCTGATGCAATCAGAGACAGGATCAGCCTGATTAGGTCTGTGACCAAGTGATGCAATCAAGAGGCAGGTAATCAGTGCTGATTAGGTCTGTGACACAGCTGATGCAATCAAAGAGACATGTAATCAGCACTGATTAGGACGTGACACAGCTGAATGTAATAAAGAGACAGGTAATCAGTGCTGATTAGGTTATGGACACAGCGAATGAATAAAGAGACAGATAATAGCACTGATTAGGTGTGACACAGGCTGAAGTAATAAAGAGACAGAGGTAATCAGCACTGATTAGGTCTGTGACACAGCTGATGCAATCAAGAGACAGGTAATCAGCACTGTTAAGGTCTGTGACACAGCTGAATGTAATAAAGAGACAGGTAATCAGGTGATTAGGTCTGTGACACAGCTGAATGTAATAAAGAGACAGGTAATCAGCACTGATTAGGTATGTGACACAGCTGAATGAAATCAAGAGACAGGTAATCAGCACTGATTAGGACTGTGACACAGCTGAATGTAATAAAGAGACAGGTATTCAGCACTGATTAGGTCTGTGACACAGCTGAATGCAATCAAGAGACATGTAATCGGTGTTGGTTGCACACTGTACATAATCTGGTACCACTCCCCCTAGTGGCGTTCCTCAGATGTACAATGTCTAATTATAATATTATTACAGGAACACAAACACAGAGATTACAAACCTGTCTCCCAAAAAGGGATCCGTGTCCTAAGTAAGTTAACCCTACTGGCCAATCTCATATGGTCAGGTATCGTTTCAACGTTTCTCTTTATTTGTTTAGGAAACGTAGGTAAACCTGGAAAGAGAGGAAGAGAGTAGGAAGGTGAGATAGACACCAATGGTAATCTACAATGTATATCGGAACGTTCAAGTTAGAAGGACCTTAGAGGGGAGGTTCAGCCCAAATACATATGACTTTTTATTGCCCATTCAATTTTTTTAGTATGTATACATTAAAATGCTTTCAAAGTACACCGAAAAATATTACTTTGTCTCATCTTAATAAATAATAAATGCTTGTAGATAGCACTGAGGAATGTGTGTGTGTTAATTCATTCCTTTAATCCAGTACTTGTTTTGCTTAGGATTGATATCCCCACTCCGATTCCTCTTTTTTAGAGATGGGATCCGGATCCGACACTGAACCCCTGGGTTCGGAAATCCATATATTCTGTTCAAAACCACATGGATCATTCGGATTTTGGGACTTCCGAGCGCATTATCGATATTTATCGAAAAAAAGCTATCTTTGAAAATTCTCGAAAAAAGCATTGAACGTTCAATAATACTTGAAAATATGGTCGGAAACTCGAAAATAGTTTCCGATCATATTTTCGAGGATGATTGATTGTTCAAGGCTATTATCGAGAATTTTCGAAAATAGCTCGAACGCTCGATAAAAATCAAAAACACGCTCCAAAGTCACAAATTTATGTTCCCCCAAGATCCTAAAACCCAAAAACGTAACAAAGCCCGGCAGTTTGGGTCAGCTCTACTCTTACTATCTGTAAGGGAAAGAATGCTCAGTTATCACTATGAGTCAGTACTTTTCCCACCATGCAATTCACACATCCCAAATATTACGATATAAGAGAACAACACAACCCTCTCCTTGCAGTACGGATTTACCCATGGTGCCCCCAATGAAAGTAATGACTATATGTGACCACAATTTCCCATGTCTCGACTATATAATGTTGACTTTCAGCCGTATCTGGCTGGTGTAATTTGGTCCTGCGGGTGCCCCAGGAGGTGCTTTCTTCTTTTTAGTTTTTAGAATTCACACATACCAACATTTACCATTCCAATTACAGTAAAACTGCACACAGTAGAAGAGTTTATGGTAATAAGGCACTTGATTGACAGCTGAAATGTAAAATGTTTCAGGTTAGATACGGTATCTAATGAAATAGGGGACAGATCAACAAAAAAATTATAGAGCGATAGTTGGGAACAATAATAGTGTCCAGTGTAGATACAATTAAAGGTACAACATCGTTCATTACAGTGGGATTTTTCCTGCAACAATAATTGCAGTTCGTTGCTGTAAAAAGAGGGAGATTCAATAACAGTTCTTATCGTTAAAAATGGTGCTAATTTTGCCCCAACCAATCAGATATTATTTAATATTTGAAAGCTAACATCTGATTGGTTGGGGCAAAATTAGCACCATTTTTAACGATAAGAACTGTTATTGAATCTCCCTGTAAGTACTTACAGGCTTACCTGATGAAACGGTTGTCAGACAGACCACAGAGATCTACACGGCCAGATTAACATTACCAGCTGCGCTAATTTCTACAGAAATGGAATTTATCTTATTTTATTAAATTTACTTTTCAACTGGAGCCAGAAGTAAAATCTGTGATAAACACATTGTGGGCAGGATTTCAACAAAGATAAAATGCAGTGAAATATCCACCCGCGTCCAAAAAGGGGAATAAACAGTAAAAAAATGAAACAGTCCTGTCTGATTTATTACTGAAAGGTTCTGTGTGTACATAAAGTGATTAGATTGTAAGCTCTTCGGGGCAGGGCCTGATGGGAATTGAGTAAATAATTGTGCTGCGGAATATGTAGCGCTATATAAGAAATAAAATACATACATAAATGTTATATTCTGGACACATTTCACGGATTTATCTTCTATTTGTTTTTTCTTCAGTTGAATAGTGAATGGGGGTTTACCCGATCGTGTGTGTTTAAAATATATTATTAGAGATGGATGAAAATCTAAACAACAATCTTTATTTAGGTTAAGGTGCCAAAAGATGTTTCTAATGTTACTTACAGACCACGATCCATCCCCTGCATTGACACACCCCCTCTGCTGCAGTTGTGAGCTAGTTAGGACATTGCAGCAGAGAAGGCAGCTTTAGGAACTGCTGCCAGTGATTGTCTGGGACGTCAGTGTCTTGGAATGTAAGCAACTTTAGGCTGGGTACACACTGAGGGACTATTTGTCCCATAGGGAACCGCACGATCGATCATAATTTCCCGAAATGCCCGATCATTCGTTCGTCCAATCCGGGTACTTTTTAGGGGAAGGGGGTATAATCGTCTTTCATTCTCTGTATGGGAATAGGAACGAAAGCACGCACAGAATTTCATTATGAATTACTGGTACTGTAGGCGTCTGTCTGTATGGCTGCCAGCCTGTTATCTATTCCTGTGTTTGGCACACCATGTGCAAGACTGAGGAGGAGGTTGGCACTGCCACGCTGGGGCTGAACAGGTGTTACAGTATACGTGGACAGTATATATAGACTGGAGATAGCTCTGTACATAAACAATAAACACCCACACACTATAACCGCAACAAACGCAATTATTATTATTGTGGATTTATATAGCGCCAACATCTTTTCCGTGGTAATTTACAATTACATGTATACAAACACATCAGGCCCTGCCCCAAAGAGCTTACAATCTAACACATGTATTTGACACATACAACCTATCAGTACAGGGGTGTAACCGCAGGTGCCTGGACACCCCCCCGAGAAATTGCAGGCCAGGCCCCTGACACACACTCGCCAAAGGTCCGCGATTAGCTGTTTTTATACGACTGATCACGCGTTTAAAGTAAACATATGTGCGACCAGCTGTTTAAAAGACCGGAAATGAACTGTATATTTTCTTCCTACGCGTGATCAGCTGTTTAAAAACAGCAGATCGCTGACCTTTGGTGTGGGCCCTCTCACGTCCTGGGCCCCCTTGTAGTCATGGTGGTGGTATCAATAAGTCTTTATGATTGTGGGGAAACCGGAGTGCCCGGAGGAAACCCACACAAGCACGGGGAGAACATACAAACTCCTTGCAGATGTGTCCAAGGGTGGAACTCAGAGCTGCAAAGTATCAGTGCTAAACACTGAGCCACCCAAATGCAATGAGTAATTTCAGAGAGAAATTCATTGGTCTGGTATTCATTATTCCTCTATTAGTTCTGAATCTGTTACTCAGAAATCATTTCTTATTTTCAATGAGAAGGCTCATTGAAACACAGGGAAATTGAGGATCATGGGAATTCTGGCAATTTCCTCCCATAAACTTGCATTAAAGGAGAACAAAAGCTAAAATATTAAAGTCTGAATTTGTAGCTGCCGATAATAGTGATAACCCCAGTCCATCAGCAGAGAAGCATGGAAACAAGAGGACAAAACACTAAATACAAATAGACCTGAACTCCAACCCAAATCCCAGTTCAGGGCAAACTTTATGAGTTCGAACAAACTCAAACTAGTTTGTTTTTCCGAACTTGCGGCTGTATTTTCACTAATTATCGAATTTACAAGCCATTCACTAACCCTAGAATGTATCGTTCGTTAACCCTCGAATGTAATGTTTGTTTTCGTTAACCCTCGAATGTAATGTTCCTTTTCATTAACCCTCGAATGTAATGTTCGTTTTCGTTAACCCTCGAATGTAATGTTCGTTTTCGTTAACCCTCGAATGTAATGTTCGTTTTCGTTAACCCTCGAATGTAATGTTCATTTTCGTTAACCCTGGAAGGTAATGTTCCTTTTCATTAACCCTCGAATGTAATGTTCATTTTCGTTAACCCTCGAATGTAATGTTCGTTTTCGTTAACCCTCGAATGTAATGTTCGTTTTCGTTAACCCTCAAATGTAATGTTCGTTTTCGTTAACCCTCGAATGTAATGTTCATTTTCTTTAACCCTCGAATGTAATGTTCATTTTCATTAACCCTCGAAAGTAATGTTCGTTTTCTTTAACCCTCGAATGTAATTTTCATTGACTATTGACTTTAATGAGTTATTTTCCGAACTTTTGAACTTTTACTGAAGTTCGAAAGTTCAGAAACTAACCGAACTTCAGTAGGTTTGGCCATTACAAAGGGAATTTTCTAAGGCTGGGTACAGTGCTCGGCTGGGACAAATGACGGTCGGTCGAGGCATAGTGACTAACGGTTGCAGCAATATCGGACTAACGGGTGATCTAGTCCTTTGTTAAATCACGGGCCAATTGTGCGGTTCCCTAAAGGGCAACCAAGCTTGGTTGGGGCTGACCGCCCCACACCAGCAGATTTTTCCACGGCACAATCGGTCGGTCAGCCGGAAATATCTGCTGCTGTGTACCCAGCCTTAAGTTGAAAAATAGTTTACCCTCTACATGACATACTTAGGGTTAAGTGAAATTATATTCTTTTTTACTTACTGTGGTGTAATCATCAAGACATATTCCACTGAATCAGGCATGCTCAGTGCACTTTATCCAGAGAGAGAGGAGGAGTTCTACAATCAGCTATCTCTCCATTCTAAGGGGAGGGGCAGTGAGTAAGTGACTGGACTGTTTACTCTAGAAAAACATTTTCATGTATTTACAATGCTGTGTTTTGGTAAAGGGATCCCTTGGGCTGCATCTACTAAATTCTGTCCAAATTCTTATTTCAACAAAAAACACCTCAAAACAGTTTATTGGAGAAGGAAAAAAAAAAGAAAAAGAAGTTGCATTGGGTACCTGCCCTTAATAATCAGGGATGTGTCTGCCCTTGGCATCATACAATCGCACTTATCTTATCTCAAACAGTAGCCAGTACAGACCTGCCATCAAGTGGCTCTATGTAATATTTGCTTTAGAACATGAACGTTTTAAAATACCTGTTATGAAAAGTGGAGTGTTTACTATAAAATATCGCGTGATAACCAGAGAGCAGCCAAGAAACAGATAGATTAATGCTCTTATAAACATAGAGCTAAAGATATTCTGAATGCATATAGCACAGCATGTGACCAGTTTATACGTCTCAGAATGCAACGCCTACTCAAGAGAGAAAGATAATATGCACCCCCTATTGTAAAATATAAGGATATTAAAGTCATTTAAGGACAACTATACTGTAAAAGGAACCTTTTAAAAATGAAAAGTACCTGGGGCAGGGAGGAAGGATTGATTATTCCCACCTCCAAATATTGTTTTGTTGAGGAGCTACAGCACAACAGTTTTCATCTGCCCGGTTAGTGCCCTGGGTAAAGATGGCCAAACTTTCGAACTATATGGAAAGTTCAAAAACGGAACCCATTAAGTCACTAGGAGTCAAATAGTTCGAAACGTTCGAAAGAAATACAATTAAAATATCAATGGTAACTTAATGTAAATGGCTCTGGGACCTGGGAAATTGTCTGGGGAACATGTTCGAAATCCAGGACTTTCGAAAACTCGATTTTACTTTCTTGTGCGCTACTTTTGAGCTCTCGCGTTCAAACATTCGATAATTATCCCATGAATGACTCGCGGATTCGAGAATTTGAATATTACTTGCATATTGGATAAATGACATTTTACTCGCGGTTGATAATTCGATATTTACTCGCTTATTGGTATAATAGACATTTTACTCACGGATTCGATATTTACTCACGTATAGGTATAATAGACATTTTACTCATGGATTCGATAATTCGATATTTACTCGCGTATAGGTATAATAGACATTTTACTCGCGATTGGATAATTCATATTTACTCGCTCGTTTTCGTTAACCCTCGAATGTAATGTTCGTTTTCGTTAACCCTCAAATGTAATGTTCGTTTTCGTTAACCCTCGAATGTAATGTTCATTTTCTTAACCCTCGAAAGTAATGTTCGTTTTCTTTAACCCTCGAATGTAATTTTCATTGACTATTGACTTTAATGAGTTATTTTCCGAACTTTTGAACTTTTACTGAAGTTCGAAAGTTCAGAAACTAACCGAACTTCAGTAGGTTTGGCCATTACAAAGGGAATTTTCTAAGGCTGGGTACAGTGCTCGGCTGGGACAAATGACTGTCGGTCGAGGCAATAGTGACTAACGGTTGCAGCAATATCGGACTAACGGGTGATCGAGTCCTTTGTTAAATCACGGGCCAATTGTGCGGTTCCCTAAAGGGCAACCAAGCTTGGTTGCGGCTGACCGCCCCACACCAGCAGATTTTTCCACGGCACAATCGGTCGGTCAGCCGGAAATATCTGCTGCTGTGTACCCAGCCTTAAGTTGAAAAATATGTTTACCCTCTACATGACATAACTTAGGGTTAAGTGAAATTATATTCTTTTTACTTACTGTGGTGTAATCATCAAGACATATTCCACTGAATCAGGCATGCTCAGTGCACTTTATCCAGAGAGAGGAGGAGGAGTTCTACAATCAGCTATCTCTCCATTCTAAGGGGAGGGGCAGTGAGTAAGTGACTGGACTGTTTACTCTAGAAAAACATTTTCATGTATTTACAATGCTGTGTTTTGGTAAAGGGATCCCTTGGGCTGCATCTACTAAATTCTGTCCAAAATTCTTATTTCAACAAAAACACCTCAAAACAGTTTATTGGAGAAGGAAAAAAAAAAAGAAAAAGAAGTTGCATTAGGGTACCTGCCCTTAATAATCAGGGATGTGTCTGCCCTTGGCATCATACAATCGCACTTATCTTATCTCAAACAGTAGCCAGTACAGACCTGCCATCAAGTGGCTCTATGTAATATTTGCTTTAGAACATGAACGTTTTAAAATACCTGTTATGAAAAGTGGAGTGTTTACTATAAAATATCGCGTGATAACCAGAGAGCAGCCAAGAAACAGATAGATTAATGCTCTTATAAACATAGAGCTAAAGATATTCTGAATGCATATAGCACAGCATGTGACCAGTTTATACGTCTCAGAATGCAACGCCTACTCAAGAGAGAAAGATAATAATGCACCCCTATTGTAAAATATAAGGATATTAAAAGTCATTTAAGGACAACTATACTGTAAAAAGGAACCTTTTAAAAATGAAAAGTACCTGGGGCAGGGAGGAAGGATTGATTATTCCCACCTCCAAATATTGTTTTGTTGAGGAGCTACAGCACATACAGTTTTCATCTGCCCGGTTAGTGCCCTGGGTAAAGATGGCCAAACTTTCGAACTATATGGAAAGTTCAAAAACGGACCCATTAAAGTCACTAGGAGTCAAATAGTTCGAAACGTTCGAAAGAAATACAATTAAAATATCAATGGTAACTTAATGTAAATGGCTCTGGGACCTGGGAAATTGTCTGGGGAACATGTTCGAATATCCAGGACTTTCGAAAACTCGATTTTACTTTCTTGTGCGCTACTTTTGAGCTCTCGCGTTCAAACATTCGATAATTATCCCATGAATGACTCGCGGATTCGAGAATTTGATATTTACTTGCATATTGGTATAATAGACATTTTACTCGCGGATTGGATAATTCGATATTTACTCGCTTATTGGTATAATAGACATTTTACTCACGGATTCGATATTTACTCACGTATAGGTATAATAGACATTTTACTCATGGATTCGATAATTCGATATTTACTCGCGTATAGGTATAATAGACATTTTACTCGCGGATTGGATAATTCAATATTTACTCGCGTATTGGTAATAGACATTTTACTTGCGGATTCGATAATTCGATATTTACTCGCGTATTGGTATAATAGACATTTTACTCGCAGATTCGATAATTCGATATTTACTCGCGTATTGGTATAATAGACATTTTACTCGTGGATTCGATAATTCAATATTTACTCGCGTATTGGTATAATAGACATTTTACTTGCGGATTCGATAATTCGATATTTACTCGCTTATTGGTATAATAGACATTTTACTTGCGGATTCGATAATTCGATATTTACTTGCGGATTGGTATAATAGACATTTTACTCACGGATTCGATAATTCAATATTTACTCGCGTATTGGTATAATAGACATTTTACTTGCTTATTCGATAATTCGATATTTACTCACGTATTGGTATAATAGACATTTTACTTGCTTATTCGATAATTCGATATTTACTCGCGTATTGGTATAATAGACATTTTACTCACATATTTGTTAATTCGATATTTACTTGCGTATTGGTATAATAGACATTTTACTCACATATTCGTTAATTCGATATTTACTCGCGTATTGGTATAATAGACATTTTACTCGTTGATTCGATAATTCGATATTTACTCGCGTATAGGTATAATAGACATTTTACTTGCGGATTCGATATTCGATATTTCTCGTGTATTAGTATAATAGACATTTTACTCACATATTCGTTAATTCGATATTTACTCACATATTGGTATAATAGACATTTTACTCGCAGATTCGATAATTTGATATTTACTCGCGTATAGGTATAATAGACATTTTACTCGTGGATTCGATATTCGATATTTACTCGCGTATAGGTATAATAGACATTTTACTCGTGGATTCGATATTCGATATTTACTCGCGTATAGGTATAATAGACATTTTACTTGCGGATTCGATAATTCGATATTTACTCGCGTATTGGTATAATAGACATTTTACTCGCAGATTCGATAATTTGATATTTACTCGCGTATTGGTATAATAGACATTTTACTTGTGGATTCGATAATTCAATATTTACTTGCGTATTGGTATAATAGATATTTTACTGGCATATTCGTGCGCCTCGAACGTTCAAACTTTCAATAATTATCGAAAGTCTGGAAAATATCGAAAGTCTGAAAAAAACGGGTCCGGGATAGCTAGAGAAGTCCAAGTCCGTTCGAACTCGAATAGTTTTGCTCGAACTTGGGTTCATGTTCGAGTTCTAGTCCATCTCTAGTCCTGGGCCTTCCTGTATTAAAGATAGTGTTGTATTGAAGCACTCAGGAGGACCGGCAGAAGCAGTTTTCTTTGTGCTTCTGCTCCTCATAGGAATTAAATTGGGAGGTAGAAAGTACCAATCCTACCTGTTTTTGAAAACACTTTATATGCCCTATAGTTCTCCTTTAAAGGGTATCTCCACCCTAAAAAAAAGCTTTTAATATACAGTAGGGCTCCCTAGCCCACCCCCAACCGCCAAGTTTGTTAAAAAAAAAGCAGCAGAAATGTACTTACAGTGCTTCGATCCCCTGGCACTCCCCGGAAGTTGCAAGCAGGGGCTGGACCGGCAGCCGCGTCTGTGATTGGCTGAGAGGCAGGCAATCACAAACATTGCTGCCGGCAATGCAGAGTGCCGGAGGAACGAAGGACTCTAAGTACATTTCTGATGATTTTTTTAACAAACAGACTTGGCAGTTGGGGCTACACTACAGAAAAAGCTTTTATAGGTAGGGCACCAGGCAGCAATGACAGATTCAGAGGGTGGGGGGGTCCCCTGCACATCCCGGAAGCACAAGGAAGCATCTGGCACTGCAGGAGAACCATTTGGAGCAGAGATGTTAAGTAAGGATTTTTAGTGGGGCCAGTAAGGAGCTCATTGATTCTATAATAGCATGAAGCTGCAGGGCATGTTGATCTGATACAGTTGGTGGCAGTTCATATGTGCTATTCTATCCTGCCGTGTGGTTGGAATTACACCTCTTTAGTTTGTATGTAGGAAAGTGTTTTTTCATGTGATACAGACAGTGGCCACCATTGGAGTTTTAGTTGGATTTATTGTAATGTTCAGTAGCCTGTTTCATTCCCCACCCAATATATGAGCGTGCTCCTTGTATTTCTTGAATTAGATCACATCTGACTGCTATTGCAACACTTCAGACTGCATACTGTTCTGAACACACTGTCCTAGCTGCCTTCTTTTGCCCCACAGTTATCTTAAAATATGAAATATAGACTTTATTTAGGATCCTCTGTGCTATTACAATACTCCTTTAACCATTTCCTTAAAGGGTAACTGTGGTCTCCAATTCTTCCAAACAAGTTAAGGTTATATAAAAAGCCCTTCCATCTTACCTCCGAAATGAACCCTAAATCACATCTCTAGATACATTTTGTAATAAGTTATTGCTGGAAAGGTTCCTCAATATTACTTCCTGCTTGAACACTTCCTGTTTTCAGCCATGTGACCAGCTTGTAATCATGTGACCAGCCTCTGCCTGCATTAATAGGTTCCCCTTCTCAACTGTCAAATTTTCTCCCAGGTACTTCCTGTTTTCCCTAGCATTAAGTCTTAACTGAGCATGCTTCTCCCTTGGGGTGGAATGGCCTGGCAGAAGTCAGGTGATATCACCCAACCAACTGGAAGCAGGAAATTTCATCGCAAAACCATTTCTCACAGACTGCAGCCAGAGACATGATCTAGTGCTCATTTTTAGACTGCAGGCTTTCAATTAACCCGAGACAGTTTCCCTTTAAAATGTTTATTATTGAAAAAAAAAAAACACTATTAAAAGTATTTATCTATATTACACAGACCTAAGCATTCTACTCATAGTCTTTAGAGATGGCCGAACTTCCGAACTGAATATATATGAATATATATATAAAGTCAATGGGAGATAATAGTTAGGAAAGTTTGGATAAGCTAACAATGGTAACTTACTGCAAATGTCACCGTTTTGCTTTTAAGCACTTTTTTCTTCAAGATCGGGCAATTGTCGGGTTTCCGCATTCTAGATTCGAGGGTTACCCAAAACCGAACAAAACATTCAAGGGTTTTCGAAAACCGAACATTACTTTCGAGGGTTACCAAACGATACATTCAGGGGTTAAAAAATCAAAGGGCTACATTTAAGGATTATTGAAAATCGAAGATTAAATTCGAGGGTTACCGACCATTACATTCGAGGGTTACCGAATTCGAAAATAAGTCCGCAAGCTCGGGGTAGGGCCATTTAATTTCCTGACCTGTCATCTTCTGATTGGACAATGATCCAGAGACCATCGCTTTATTTTATTTTGTAAAGTGAATCAAACAATGAACTTTCTCAGAAGGCAGGAGAGTTTCCTTGATATTTTGGATGTTATTCCAATAAAATGAAACCTGTCAGTTTTTGGAACCAAAACACCTTTGATTGATTTTCGGAGCGAGGCAGATAGAGCTCTGTTTATATTTACATGTCAGGGGTGTTTATAACAGAATATTTCTTTGGCTTTTTTTTTACTGGAACGCCCCTAGGGCTTTATAAATACTCACATTTCTACGTCTATGTCAAAAGGATTCTATTTCTCTAGCACCAATGTTTTTTACTTTTTGCAGTATTTTATGGGACAACATGTTCAGTGGTAACAAACTGTCCGCCATCGCTACTTTTTCCTTATCCGACAGTAATTTGTTCGGCCCGACTGCTCGCTGGTGCTTAACGGTCGGCTAGGACAAATTTTTTACTGTGTATACTAGAGATGGCCAAAACTACATAGTTTCATTCCGTTATCGGATTCCCGGGTCTTGGGAAAATCCCAAAGATCGGAAAACGTAACAAATTTTCAAAGTATTTCGAATGTACGAAGCTATTAATAATTTTTGAAAATATCTTCACGGCTATTTTCGAAAATATCCTTGACCGTTCGATTTTCAAAAATATGATCGGAAACTCGAAAGTGGTCTCTGATCGTATTTTCTAGGATGTTCGAACGTTCAAAGATATTTTAAAAAATTAACGAAAATAGCTCCGCCCATTCAAAAATCTGTTCCAAAGTCCCGAAATCCGTAGGATCCGTCCAGATTCGGATGGATCTTTCGGATTTCGGAACCGGGGGGTTACGTGTCGGATCCGGGTTCATGTCGGACCCGGATCCCATCTCCTGTGTGTACCCAGCCTAATAGAACAGGTAAACATTTGCTTGTTTCAATACGTAGGCCCAGTCGCGTTACAATAGCCCCTCAGCCCCTGGGCGGCGAGGAATAAGAAGGCTCGCTGATCTGCACCAAGGTACCACAATCGGTTACTTTTAAACAGCTGATTGCGTGTATGTTATTAAAGGTGCATGCTATCAGCTGTTTTAAAATACTGATTGTTTGGTATTTTAAACAGCTGACCGAACACACATTTATTAACATACATGCAATCGGCTATTTGAAAATAACTGATAGCGGTAACTTTGGAGTGGAGGGGTGTGTGTCAGGGAGGCCTGGACCTCTGCAGTTTCACTACTTCGTAGGCCCCATTGTGCATAATAATTTCCCAAGATCCTCTGGTAGTAGCAACACCTTTCAATATGACAAATCTTTCATTTTATGATTGTTTTGGGTATGTATTGGTGCAATGTCTTGAAGAAAAAAAAAGCCTTAAAGGACCACATTTAACAAAGTAACAATGACCTTAGTTTCCTATGTAATCAGGTACCTTTCACATCTCACAGCATTTTGGAGAAATTCCGGCCTACACAATTACAAACCCTTCCTCTATGATGTTGCTGACGTAACATTTAGAGCTTAATGCTATTTAGAGAATACATTCAGGATCACTGATATTTTAGCTTTAGTTCTCCTTTGAAAATAATATAGTTATATAGTAGATTCATGTCCTTACTACATAGGAAACTCAGATTATTGCCAGACTTTACGTAGTTAAACATGGTCCTTTAAGACTTTTTCCTTTAAGGCTTTTCTGTATTTTTTTTTTTTTTTGCAAGACATTGCACCCGTTCTTTTGCTCTCTAGGTTTTTGTATCACTAGGAAAACAAACAAGAATGACTGATTGTTCCCTTTCCTAGGGCTTCATTTGAAACGTTGGGGATATTTTAGGAATACAACAGATTATTGTTTATTTTCCATGTAAGGAGACACTGTTTATGGGCAAAAACAAACAAAATGTTTTGTTTCCACATGTTACTTGATGTTCAACGTACGACACTACGCACTGTTTCCAACATGTGTTATAAAGTTATAAGCAATAGATCTTAAAGTCCAATGCAGCTGGTGATGCCATCCCCATCCAGAAGGTGTAATCACCTCCAGAGGATATTGGGTAGAATAGGAGGAGCAATAAATGCCATTATATCCGTTTGGGGTAAGTGTTGGGTAAAATAAAAGGGTTTGGAGACTCAGCACATAGGGAATATTAAAGCCAGCCTAATTTAATGGAAAGAAAGGGAACAAAGCCCATTTTAACCACCAAAGTGCTTCTTCTGTAACAAGGTATTCAGCACAGGGCTTTCAGCTGCAAAGGATTCACTGGCTCTTTCACGTAATACTGCCAGTCATGGCCATTGTGGATGACATCACAACCAGTGACTAGTGGCTCTAACTGGAGATTCCTCAAACTGTGCATGTGCAAATGCTCTCTCAGCTTTCACTGTGCATAATGGAGCTGCGAGTAGTGGAAAAACTGCAGAGGGATGACCCTCCCTGTGAGTTTCTTACCATGCCCCCTAGCTGCAGGATGGGTACCTGCTTTTAAACAGTTGATCGTGTAAGGTTAGACCCCTCAATCTGACCAATGGGAAGACATTCTATACAAGAAGTGTGCCTTCTGATTGGACAGGCTCTGGACCTGGCAGTTTAGGTCCTAGTCTTGGTTACTTTTAAGGGGAAGGAGTAGGTTAAAGCGAGTATTAATATCTTTTAAATGGCCCTGAACTGCGTGCCACCAAGTCATGTAATACCAGTGACATAACTCAGCACCAATTATATCTGATGACATAGCTAAACACAGATTATAAGGATTTACAGGGTTATTCAATAAAAGTTCTTATCGTTTAAAATGGTGCTAATTTTGCCCCAACCAATCATATCTTATTTTACATTTGTAAGCTTACATCTGATTGGTTGGGGCAAAATTAGCACCATTTTAAAAGATATGAACTTTTATTGAATCTCCCTGATAATTTACAAAATATTCAAGGTTCTAGAAGTGTAATATAAATATATATGGCGTTTAGTATGTTAATGTCAAGTGACCTAAAAAAATAAGTGCATCTAAATATTTACAGTTGCTATTGCATAGTTTTCAGTAAAGTGTAAATTAATGTACATAAAGAGCTCTGTGTATTCTGCACAAGGGAAAACAATCGGTTTCCTAGACAACAAAATTGCAGATCCGCGAATCCCAGATCTCGCAGATTTTTCAGAATTTCGCTTTCCAAATTTTTCCCTGAACATCGTTCGAAAATTTTCAAAAAAGCAAGAAATTTCAAAAATTCTACAAAATTCCGGAAAGCAGAATTCCGAAAAATCTGGTCCATCTCTAGTTAGTATGCCAATCAGAAAGAATCTGATTGGTATGCTTTGTGGAAGAATCTGATTGTAACCAATCAGAATTGGTTACAATCAGATTCTTGAAAACTCGAACGCAGCTCGAAAATAGAATGCAGAAGCACGAAAAACAGTGCGATCGTGAGGAAAGTTTTTTTTTTAAAGTTCTGGATATATGTACACATTCCCCCATTTCCCAGATCCTAGAGCCATGTACAGTAAATTACCATTGCTATTTTACCTTATGTTTAGGCGGATATGTGCCGATTTTTTTCTCCCATTGACTTTAATGGTTTTTTACGCAGATTTCTGAATTTTCCAATTTTTTGGAAAATCTGCGACTCCGAAGGCAGAACGGATTTTAGCATCTCTATTTACAAGCCCCTGGGAACTAAGAATCTTTGTGAAAAAAGTGCTTGAAGAACTGTGATTCATAAAATGAGAATTTTTTTTAAAGCCCTTTCAGCACGACATCATCAACTGTCGTCATTAGTCCGCATCACGTGACAGTACAAAACTGGACTTTGATCTATGGAAAGTTTGAGCCTTAGCTCTGCAGAATTCTTCATTTTCCCAGAATTTAGATTGGGTCCAATGTTCATATGACCAATGAAAATGGAAGTGACCTCTTGGAACTTTCTCAAGGACCTCAGCAATTTTCTAAATCTCCGCTTTGAACTGAGCAGATAAAGACAAATGTGTTTTCCCCAATTTATTTCAATGGTGTGAGTATTATACATTCATACTGCCTGGTTAACTCACATTCACCATAATAAAATTGAAATTGGAAATTGACGATAGGGATTGATATATTGATCATTAGGAGAAGGTAATGGAAAGGATGTAACCAATCATAGCAGAGGATTTTATGAGCCCAACAAATGTCTGATTGGTTGTTACTAGTCTCTGCAATGTAGCCTCCTTATTCCCAGGAATTTATGATTCATACAAGAATTTTAAATAAAAGGATAGTTTGGAGCTAAAACAAATTTACCTAAATGCAATCATTTTATCCTTCTGATTAAAATGATTGCATTGCTATGTACCTTCGACATAGATAGGCACCAGTCTGCCTGGTTTGGTGACTGAGAGGAGCAGGGGAAGAGTTACTCTGTAAGAGTAACTACAGAGCTACAGGTGTATCAGAAATAAGCAGTTAATGTTATTAGCTGACTAAAAATGGATGTTTATCTTTGGTGCTTGCTCCTCCTCTTTTCCCCAGACTCCTCTGTTTCTACTAGCACCTCCCTGTGCCAAATCCTTATTTGGCACAATCTCCATAGAGTTTAAATGGGGCTTACATCACTACCAGCAAAGAACCATGGGAAACAGGATGAAAGTAATCATCAATAATTGGAATGACTTTAAGGTTTTTTTCTGCAATCAAAAAAGGAAAAATATTGCATATATGATCCTAACTACATGGGGGGGAATCCTCTGAACTTAATTTATTATAATACTTTTATTCTCCTTAAAAAAAAAAATATTTTTATATTTTGCTCTTCTACGCTTTAATTTACAGTCTGGTTTATTTTGTATGAATCTTTTTAGACACATTTTTATAAATGTATTAAAAACAAATATCAAGTATCAATACAATGTAGTATAATATACAATAGTATCAATACAATGTAGTATCATATACAATAGTATCAATACAATGTAGTATCATATACAATAGTATCAATACAATGTAGTACATTTACAATAGTATCAATACAATGTAGTATCATATACAATAGTATCAATACAATGTAGTATCATATACATAGTGTCAATACAATTTAGTATCATATACAATAGTATCAATACAATGGTATATCATATACAATAGTATCAATCACAATGTAGTATCATAATATACAATAAGTATCATACAATGTAGTATCTATTACAATAGTATCAATACAATGTAGTATCATATCAATAGTATCAATACATGCAGTATCATATACAATAGTGGTCAATAAAATGTAGTATCATAATAACAATAGTGTCAATACAATGTATTCATATACAATATATCATACAATGCATATCATATACAATATATCAATACAATGTAGTATCATATACAATAGTATCAATACATACCGTAGTATCATATACAATAGTACAATACAATGTAGTATCAATATACAATGTAGAATAAATTGTAGTATCAATATACATAGTATCAATACAATGTAGTATCATATACAATAGTATCAATACAATGTAGTATCATATAGTATCATAACAATAGTATCAATACAATGTAGTATCATATACAATAGTTCAATACAATCGTATCTATACAATAGTGTCATACATGTACTATATACAATATTCAATACAATGCAGTATCATATACATGTGTCATACAATGTTATCATATACAATAGTATCAATACAATGTAGTATCATATACAATAGTATCAATACAATGTAGTATCATATACAATAGTATCAATACAATGCAGTATCATATACAATAGTGTCAATACAATGTAGTATCATATACAATAGTATCAATACAATGTAGTATCATATATAATAGTATCAATACAATTTAGTATCATATACAATAGTATCAATACAATGTAGTACATACAATAGTATCAATACAATGTAGTATCATATACAATAGTATCAATACAATGTAGTATCATATACATGTATCAAATACATATACAGGGATTTCTCCACCAATGAAATTACTATTCCATTCACTATCTCAGTCTTTCATTCATTGCCCCTAAACTGATGCTTCGATACATCACATGATAAACCCAATCATGTGCTTTATAGACGTATGGGTTGGGAATTTACTGTCTGTTAACATGAGAGCTGATTGTCTGATATAAAGAAAAGCAAAAATTGTTTTACCTTCTGTCCTGTTGCGGTCGTTCTTGTTAGTTGTTTAGTTAGCTCGGGTATTTGCTGTATGTGCTGTAGCTGTAGTGTGCTGGGTAATAAGACACCAGCTGTTATCTCTCAGCACATCCCTTGCACCTCACAGAAATCATGTGTTTTCTTAACATTTTTTTTTCTCCAATTGCCAAGTATGTGGGATTGAGGCCAAGAGAAAGAACCGTGTCTACGTATGTCAGTGCAGGATTCTAGGCACAGGGAAAGCCTGTCCGTCTCGCAGTCAATCAAAACTTGCCCGCCTTCAACTGTACACATAGACCGGGGATTAAAATTATTCTCAGGATCATCATCCAAGCATCAAACAAGGACTCAAACGTTTTATATGGCAAAGGGCCCCATTTGTACACACACGGTCTTGCTAATTATTAGAAATACGATGTGTTTTGTACAATTGCTATGTAGGAAGGCCTATACAATACTATTGCGGTAGTCTACTGCCCTGTGATATTATGGCCAAACCATCTCTATGTACGATCGTGGGCCAGCTGCACGGCATTAATAAGGGCCCTTTGGGGGACCTAACCGCAACCCCCCTCCCCGGCACTTATCAGTGCCCTTGTGACCCTGACATCCCCCAAGTGCCTTTCTGGGGGGTCCTGCAGCTCGAACCAGGCCCCCCCTGGTCCTAAAATGGAACTTTTCAGGTCTCGGCGTCTTCTTGTCGGTGACACCAACTCTGCTGATGTCACCAACTCTGCTGATGTCACCAACACTCACTGCGGCTGCCAGTGACCCCACTGGTGCTGGCGACATCAATACCGTGGGGTGTTGCTGACCTCTTGATCATATGATCCACACATTACCAATCATATTTCAAAATAAAATTCAAATATGATTAATTAATGTGTGTCATATGATTGCAAGCATTGACATTTTAACCAATCACAATTAGATTTGGTCCTTCTGCTGCAAACCTCCGGGAGCTGATGGCAAGAAAGAAGACTTCAGATCAAGTGGTCGGCAATATCAACGTTGCCAGTGGTGCACTGGTGGCCGCCTGGTGTTGGCAACATAGCGGAGTTGTCGACAAGAAGATGCTGAGACCTGAAAGGTCTTTTTAGGACCAGGAGGGTCCTGGTTCGAGCTGCAGGACCCCCCACAAAGGCGCTTGCCAATCCGCAAGGGCACTTATAAGTGTCGGAAGGGGGGTCCCGGTTTAACTGTGGGACCCCTTAAGCCCCAAAGGGCCGTTGTTAGGGCCACAAGGCACATCTTAGTGCCGCAAAGGTGCTTATAAGTGCTGGGGAGGGGGTCCCGGTTCAAGCTGCGGAACCCCTTAAGCCCCAAAGGGCCTTTGTCAGGACCACAATCGCCTTGTAAGTACCCGGTAGGGGTCCGGGTTTCGAGCTGCGGGACCCCGAACGTCTGCCCTGTAATTGTCGGCCATTCGGCAATCCTCGAGCGCCCGATTTCGGGAATCCCCACCGTTCAGGGATTCCGGAATTGCCATTCGAGTCTACAATCTTCGAATGTTTGAGAATTCTCGAACCTTTGAGGAATTTAGAAAATAATCCTGCGAGTCTGGAAAATTGAACCCGTTCGAATAGTTCAAGTTCGTCCGAACTCATAAAGTTTGGCTCAAACTCGGGTTCGAGTTCGGTTTTGTGTCCATCTCTATTTTGTAAATGTACGATGCAGATGAACTTTTAGACTACCTGTGATATCGGAGGTATATCATACCATATTTACAACTACATCAAACAAAATTATGATCACATTCGGAAAAATTACGAACGCGGCCATACTTGATCATGATCACAATTGTACGATTACCTATACAATACATTTGCGGTACTCTAGTACAGCATGTCATTGTACAGCAGACTGTTTGTTAATGTACAGCTACACGTAAATGTATGGCGGTATTTTTACGCTAACCCCCATGGAATCGGAAGTTTCTGATACACCCCCCATTCCTAGGCCTCGCTAGGTTAAAATCTTCCTCCTCAGCTCCTAAATATACTTACCTAGATCTGTTCTACCACCTCTCTGCAGCTGCTGTTCTGAGCATGTCAATCTCTCAGCCAATCACTGATTCCGCCACTGGTCTGGCCCCGTCTGCGGCTTCCAGTCTTGGTAAGTATATTTAGGATTGTAATGTAACGAATTCTAGGTTTTGGGGGTGTTTTATTGAATGTTGAATTTTGTGTTTGGGGGGGTTCACACATGGTAGATATTTGCCAATAGAAAGTGGTCAACGTAGGATCTCCATAAAAGTCTCCAGATTATTGGCACCGAACAACCAATACACCTGAAATATCATCGTGGTCGGCCCGAAAAAAGTCTTCCCTTGTTTACCCAGCCTTATACACAAACTGGAGCAGGGATGTTATTTCAGATCTTGCTGATGTATTGCACTTTGCTTTACTACTTCGGTCCTGAGCCAACGTGTACATTTTTAGGTGAAAAATCACGTCTGGCACGAAATCAGTCATGCAAATTCTTCTTAGTTAATGATGTGTCAGCTGGAGATACTTTACTCTTAGTAACTACAAACATTTACCTGAAAATAAGACCCAGATGTATTAGACTTTAACAGTGGTTATCATTTAAATGTCAACTAACCATCCTCCCTTCTCATGCATCCAGGGCGAGACCTAAAACGCTAGCTCTTAGATAAGTGGACTGTACTTAAAGGGTAACTCTAGATTAAAACACATTTTTTAACCCTGAAATTGTATATAAAATGATGTAGCATTTGTCTTTATTAGAAATCCAGAACCAATGAATCCTTTAAATGCTTCAGTACGAAATTAGTTCAGTCACCGTTCCTCCCTATAGTCAGTGACTTGGACCTGCTCAGTGCGAATTATTCAGGAAAAAGAATTGTCCAATCAGATTCTTGGATCATCCTGTGTTAAAGGGAATGGGGTGAAAATAACTGGAGGAAGTTTTAGAGGAAAATATTTGATTGAATTTAAACAGGTATATTGTTATTAGTGAGGAATTGCATAGGAAATGTAATATAGAATTTAGAGCGTTTTCTGGGTAATTAATAAGAGAAATGTGTTTTGGGCTGAAGATTACTTTCATTTGAATCAACTTCACTTGTGTGATTCCCCCCCCCCACACACACACACAATTTTCCTGCTGTTCTTCGCACGTTAGTGTGGTAGCCATTGTACAATTCGCCCTTCTGTCCTTCAGTTACTGGTATTTTCCACAAAGGTGGGGAAGGGTCCGTCATTGCCAAAATCCAGAATGGGGAACTAATAAGCATCTAGGGGTTTTAAATATATATATTCCATTAATCAAACCATTGTAGGCCCTTTATAAGTACCATATAAATACCATAGTAGAACCCTTTATAAACCATATAAATACCATAGTAGACCCTTTATAAACTATATAGTGTCATAGTGACCCTTTATAAGTACCATATAAGTGTCATATAGACCCTTTATAAATACATATAAGTGTCATAGTAGGCCCTTTATAAGTACCATATAATACCATAGTAGACCCTTTATATTACCATATAAATACCACAGTAGACCTTTATAGTACCATATAAATACCATAGTAGACCCTTTATAAGTACCATATAAGTGTCATATAGACCCTTTTAAGTACCATATAAGTGTCATAATAGGCCCTTTATATGTACCATATAAATACCATAGTAGACCCTTTATAAATACCATATAAATACCAGGTAGACCCTTTAGAATTACCTATAATACCATAGTAGACCCTTTATAAATACCATATAAATAATATAGTAGACCCTTTAAAGTACCTATAAGTGTCATAATAGGCCTTTATATGTACCATATAAATACCATAGTAGACCCTTTATAAGTACCATATACATAACCATAGTAGACCCTTTATAAGTACCATATAAGTGTCATAGTAGACCCTTTAAATATACCATATAAGTGTCATAAAAGACCCTTTATAGTACCATATAAATATCATAGTAGACCCTTTATAGATGACCTATAAGTGTCATAGTAGACCCTTTAATAAGCTACCACATAATACCATAGTAGACCCTTTATAAGTACCATATAAGTGTCTAGTAGACCCTTTATAAATACCATAGTTCATGTAGCCCTTTATAAGTACCATATAAATACCATAGTAGACCCTTTATAAGTACCATATAATTGTCTAGTAGACCCTTTATAAGTACCATATAAGTGTCTTAGTAGACCCTTATAATACCATATAAGTGTCATAGTAGACCCTTTATAAGTACCATATAAGTGTCTTAGTAGACCCTTTATAAGTACCATATAAGTGTAATAGTAGACCCTTTAAAAGTACCATATAAATACCATAGTAGACCCTTTATAAGTACCATATAAGTGTCTTAGTACACCCTTTATAAGTACCATATAAGTGTCATAGTAGACCCTTTATAAGTACCATATAAGTGTCATAGTAGACGCTTTATAAATACCATATAAGTGTAATAGTAGACGCTTTATAAATAGCATATAAGTGTAATAGTAGACCCTTTATAAGTACCATATAAACCTAGTAGACCCTTATATAAGTACCATATAAGTGTCTTAGTAGACCCTTTATAAGTACCATATAAATACCATAGTAGACCCTTATAAGTACCATATAGTTTCTTAGTAGACCCCTTATAAGTACCTATATAAATACCATAGTAGACCCTTTATAAGTCCTATAATGTCTAGTAAACCCTTTATAAGTACCATATAAGTGTCATAGTAGAAGCCTTAAAATACCATATAAGTGTAATAGTAGACCCTTTATAAGTACCATATAAGTTGAATAGTAGACCCTTTATAGTACCATATATGTACTAGTAGACCTTTATAAGTACCATATAATACCTAGTAGACCCTTTATAGTACCATATAAGTGTCTTAGTACCCTTTATAAGTACCTATAAATACCATAGTAGACCCTTTATAAGTACCATATAAGTGTCTTAGTGACCCTTTATAGTACCATAAAGTGTAATAGTAGACCCTTTATAAGTACCATATAAGTGTAATAGTAAACCCTTTATAAGTACCATAAATACTAGTAGACCCTTATAAGTACCATATAAATCCAATATAGACCCTTTATAAGTACCATATAAGTGTAATAGTAGACCCTTTATAAGTACCATAAAGTGTAATAGTAGACCCTTTATAAGTACCATATAAATACCATAGTAGACCCTTTATAATTACCATTAAATACCATAGAAGACCCTTTATAAGTACCATATAAGTGTTCATAGTAGACCCTTTATAGTACCATATAAATACCATAGTAGACCCTTTATAAGTACCATATAAGTGTCTAGTAGACCCTTTATAATACCATATAAGTGTCATAATGACCCTTTTAGTACCATATAAGCATAGTAGACCCTTTATAATACCAATAAGTGTCATGTAGACCTTATAATACATATAATACCATAGTAGACCCTTTATAAGTACCATATGTGTCATAGTAGACCCTTTATAAATCCATATAAGTGTCATAGTAGACCCTTTATAAGTACCATATAAATACCATAGTAGACCCTTATAAGTACCATATAAGTGTCTTAGTAGACCCTTTATAAGTACCATATAAGTGTCTTAGTAGACCCTTTATAAGTACCATATAAGTGTCTTAGTAGACCCTTTATAAGTACCATATAAGTGTCTTAGTAGACCCTTTATAAGTACCATATAAGTGTAATAGTAGACCTATGCTTGTGAGGTTCTCATTCATCCAGGTCATGGTATATCTGTTGTATTCAATTAGATCAACTGGACTTGAAATGTAGTTCTTGAAGACGTTTGGCTAGTCATCCGACTGGCTTTCTCAATTCAGACTGACTTGTCACAGAATCTGTGGCAATATGTACCCGGAGAATCCCAATAGCATATCACAGCCAGGTGGTTTAGGGTGTGGATTAGATAGTGCTAAGAGGTGTTATAGGAACGCCCAGAGTAAGGTGTTAAAACAGCATTGTACATGGCCAAGGAGGCTGTTGACATGGTGAGAAAACGGCTGGGCCAAGACAGCACTCTTACCAGCAGAACTGATCTCAACCCAGAACAGGTGTGTCCTTGTTGGACTTGTGCCTGAATACCACCTATTTCAAATACAGGGAAAGTTCTATAAGCAAAAACATGGATGTGCTATGGGATCTCCAGTTTCACCTATTGTGGCCAACCTTTACATGGAGGGGTAGAACACAGGCGCTTAATACCCTTTTAAGTACCATATAAATACCATAGTAACCCTTTATAAGTACCAATAAGTGTCTTAGTGACCCTTTATAAGTACCATAAAATACCATAGTAGACCCTTTATAAGTACCATATAAGTGCTTAGTAGACCCCTTATAAGTACCATATATACCATAGTAGACCCTTTATAGTACCATATAAGTGTCATAGTAGATCCTTTATAAGTACCATATAAGTGTCATAGTAGACGCTTTATAAATACCATATAAGTGTAATAGTAGACCCTTTATATACCATATATTAATAGTAGCCCTTTATAGTACCATATAATGTACATAGTAGACCCTTTATAAGTACCATATAATACCATATAGACCCTTTATAAGTACCATATAATGTCTTAGTAGACCCTTTATAAGTACCATATAAATACCATAGTAGACCCTTTAATATCCATATAAGTGTCTAGTAGACCCTTTATAAGTACCATATAAGTGTATGTAGTAGACCCTTTAAGTACCATATAAGTGTAATAGTAGACCCTTTATAAGTACCATATAAATACCATAGTAGACCCTTTATAAGTACCTATAATACCATAGTAACCCTTTATACGTCCATATAAGTTATAGTAGACCCTTATAAAGTACCATATAAATACCATAGTAGACCCTTTATAAGTACCCTATAAGTTGTAATAGTAGACCCTTTATAAGTACCATATAAATCCATAGTAGACCCTTATAGTACCATATAAATACCATAGTTAGACCCTTTATAAGTACCATTAAGTGTCATAGTAGACCTTTAAAGTACCATATAAATACCATAGTAGACCTTTATAAGTACCATATAAGTGTCATAGTAGACCCTTTATAATACCATATAAGGTTCATAATAGACCCTTTATAAGTACCATATAAATACCATAGTAGACCCTTTATAATACCATATAAGTGTCATAGTAGACCCTTTATAAGTACCATATAAATACCATAGTAACCCTTTATAAGTACCATATAAGTGTCATAGTAGACCCTTTATAAATACCATATAAGTGTCATAGCAGACCCTTTATAAGTACCATATAAATACCTAGTAGACCCTTTATAAGTACCATATAAGTGTCTTAGTAACCCTTTATATGTACCATATAAGTGTCTTAGTAGACCCTTTATAAGTACCATATAAGTTGTCTTAGTAGACCCTTTATAATACCATATAAGTGTCTTAGTAGACCTTTATAAGTACCATATAAGTGTAATGTAGACCTATGCTTGAAGGTTCTCATTCATCCAGGTCATGGTATATCTGTTGTATTCAATTAGATCAACTGGACTTGAAATGTAGTTCTTGAAGACGTTTCGCTAGTCATCCGACTGGCTTTCTCAATTCAGACTGACTTGTACAAGAATCTGTGGCAATTATGTACCCTGGAGAATCCCATTTACATATCACAGCCAGGTGTTAGGGTGTGATTAGATAGTGGCTAGAGGTGTTATAGGAACGCCCAGAGTAAGGTGTTAAAACAGCATTGTACATGCCAAGGAGGCTGTTGACATGGTGAGAAAACGGCTGGGCCAAGACAGCACTCTTACCAGCAGAACTGATCTCAACCCAGAACAGGTTGTGTTCCTTGTTGGACTTGTGCCTGAATACCACCTATTTCAAATACAGGGATAAGTTCTATAAGCAAAACATGGATGTGCTATGGGATCTCCAGTTTCACACTATTGTGGCCAACCTTTACATGGAGGAGGTAGAAACACAGGCGCTTAATACCTTTAAGGCATAGCACCCAGCCACTGGTTCAGATATGTTTGATGACACCTGGGTTAAAATCCCCCAGAAGGAAGTACACTTTCACAGAACACATTAATGCGGTGGACCAAAACATAAATTCACAAGGGAAGAGGTACAAAACACAACTGGCTTTCTTGGACTGCTTGGTAGAAGTTAAGGAAAATGGTAAACTGGAAGTAGAGTTTACAGAAAACCCACACACACATCAGTATTTGATGTTTGACTCCCACCACCCTTTAGATCACAAGCTGGGTGTCATCAGAACCTGCAACACAGAGCCGAGAACATCCCCACTAGCACAGAGGCGAAGGCTAAAGAAATAAAACATCTCAGGAGCCCTTAAAACTTGGGATATCCAGACTGGGCCTTTGTCAAAAGAAGTAGAAGGAAAGAAAGAACACAAATACCAACAGGGAAGGGGAAAGCAAGACGGAGAAAGAACATGGTCATCCCATATGTTAGCAGGGTCTCCGGAAATTAAGAAAATTTTCAAAAAAACATCGTATCCCTTTCTGCTTTAAACCGAGCAACACGCTGAGGCAGCAATTGGTACATCCAAAAGACCCAATACCGAAACACAAGAAAAGCGACATCATATATGCAGTTCAGTGCAGTGAAGAATGCTCTGATTTGTATGTGGGGGAGACCAAACAGCAACTGCATCAACGTATGGCCCAGCACAGAAGAGCCAATTCCTCGGGTCAGGACTCAGCCGTGTATCTTGCATCTTAAGGATAAAGGACATACCTTTGAAGATTGTAATGTTAACATACTGGCGAAGGAACGTGACTTGGTTCAAGAGAGGTGTTAAGGAGGCCATTTATGTGAAATAAAGAAACCAAGCCTAATAGAGGTGGGGGGTTCGACACAACTGTCTGCCATGTACAATGCTGTTTTAAATAACACCTTACTCTGGGCGTTCCTATAACACCTCTTATGCCACTATCTAATCACACCCTAACACCTGGCTTTGATATTGCTAATTGGGATTCTCCATGGTACATAATTGCCACAGATTCTTGTACCAGTCAGTCTGAATTGAGAAAGCCAGTCGGATGACTAGCGAAACGTCTTCAAGAACTACATTTCAATCCATTGATCTAATTGATACAACAATGTAATATTAGCCCCTTTATAAGTACCATATAAATACCCTAGTAGAACCCTTTATAAGTACCATATAAGTGTCTTAGTACACCCTTTATAGTACCATATAAGTGTCATAGTAGACGACCCTTTATAAGTACCATTAAGTGTCATAGCAGACGCTTTTAAATACCATATAAGTGTAATATAGACGCTTTATAATACCATATGTGTAATATAGACCCTTTATAGTACCATATAAATACCATAGTAACCCTTTATAAGTACCATATAAGTGTCTTAGTAGACCCTTTATAAGTACCATATAAATACCATAGTAGACCCTTTATAAGTACCATATAAGTGTCTTAGTAGACCCTTTATAAGTACCATATAAATACCATAGTAGACCCTTTATAAGTACCATATAGTGTCATAGTAGACCCTTTATAAGTACCATATAAGTGTCATAGTAGACGCTTATAATACCATATAAGTGTAATAGTAGACCCTTTATAAGTACCATATAAGTGTAATAGTAGACCCTTTATAAGTACCCATATAAATACCATAGTAGACCCTTTATAAGTACCATATAAGTGTCTTAGTAGACCCTTTATAAGTACCATATAAATACCATAGTAGACCCTTTATAAGTACCATATAAGTGTCTTAGTAGACCCTTTATAAGTACCATATAAGTGTAATAGTAGACCCTTTAAAGTAACCTATAAGTGTAATAGTGACCCTTTATGTCATATAAGTGTATGTAGACCCTTTATAGTACCATAATAAATACCATAGTAAAGACCCTTTATAAGTACCATATAATACCATAGTAGACCCTTTATAGTACCATATAAGTGTCATAGTAGAACCCTTTAAAAATACATATAAGTGTATAAATAGACCTTTATATGTACCATATAAATACCATGTAGACCCTTTATAAGTACCATATAAGTGTAATAGTAGACCCTTTATAAGTACCATATAAATACATAGTAGACCCTTTATAAGTACCATATAAGTGTAATAGTAGACCCTTTATAGTACCATATAAATAACCATAGTAGACCTTTATAAGTACCATATAAGTGTATAGTAGACCCTTTATAAGTACCATATAAGTGTACCTAGTAGACCCTTTATAAGTACCATATAAGTGTCTTAGTAGACCCTTTATAAGTACCATATATAAGTGTCCTTAGTAGTAACCCTTTATAAGTACCATATAAGTGTATAATAGACCCTTTAAGTACCATATAAATACCATAGTAGACCCTTAATAAGTACCATATATGTCTAGTACACCCTTTATAAGTACCATATATTTCATAGTAGAACCCTTTAAGTACCATATAAGTTCATAGCAGACGCTTTATAAAACCATATATTAATAGTAACCCTTTATAAGTACCATATAAGTGTAATAGTAGACCCTTTATAAGTACCATATATACCATTAGAGACCCTTATAATAAGTACCATATAAGTGTACCTTAGTTGACCCTTTATACAGTACCATAATAAATAATACCATTAGACACCTTTATAAGTACCTATATAAGTTCTTAGTAGACCCTTTATAAGTACCATATAAATACCATAGTAGACCTTATAAGTACCATATAAGTGTCAATAGTAACCCTTTATAAAGTACCATATAAGTGTCATAGTAGACGCTTTATAAATACCATATAAGTGTAATATGACCCTTTATATTACCATATAAGTGTAATATAACCCTTTATAGTACCATATAATGTAATAGTAGACCCTTTATAAGTACCATATAATATTACCATAGTAGACCTTTTATAAGTACCATATAAGTGTCTTAGTAGACCCTTTATAAGTACCATATACCATATACTATACCATAGTAGAACCCTTTATAAGTCCCATATACGTGTACTAGTAGACCCTTTTACTAGTACCATATAAGTTTAATAGTAGACCCTTTATAAGTACCATATAAGTGTAATAGTAGACCCTTTATAAGTACCATATAAATACACATAGTAGACCCTTTATAAGTACCAAATATAAATACCATAGTAGACCCTTTATAAGTACCATATAAAGTGTCATAGTAGACCCTTTACAAATACCATATAAGTGTCATAATATGACCCCTTTATAAGTACCATAATAAATACCATAGTAGACCCTTTATAAGTACCATTAAGTGTAATAGTAGACCCTTATAAGTACCATATAAATACCATAGTAGACCCTTTATAAGTACCATAAAGTGTAAAAGAGACCCTTTATAAGTACCATATAAATACCATAGTAGACCCTTTATAAGTACCATATAATTGTAATAGTAGACCCTTATAAGTACCATATAAATACCAGATAGACCCTTATAAGTACCATATAAGTGAAGTAGACCCTTTATAAGTCCATATAAATACCATATAGACCCTTTATAAGTACCATATAATTACCATAGTAGACCCTTTATAAGTACAACCATATAAATACCATAGTAGACCCTTTATAAGTACCATATAAGTGTCATAGTAGACCCTTTATATAGTACCATAAGTGTCATAGTAGACGCTTTATAAATACCATATAGTGTAATAGTAGACGCTTTATAATACACAATAAGTGTCATAGTAGACGCTTTAAATACCATATAGTGATGTAGAGACCTTATAACCATATTGTATAGTAGACCCTTTATAAGTACCATATAAGTGTAATAGTAGACCCTTTATAAGTACCATATAAATACCATAGTAGACCCTTTATAAGTACCATATAAGTGTCTTAGTGACCCTTTATAAGTACCATATAAATACCATAGTAGACCTTTATAAGTACCGTAGTAGTGCCATAGTACATAGAACATAAATAAAAAAATATAGTGCAATAAAATTAAACTTGTTGTCAAACTACAATACACTCTAATCTTTTCTATGCTAAGCCAGATGGCGCGAGAGCAGTGCTCGGAGGACTCACTAGACTAGTGCACGATGGTGAACACCAGGGTTCTCGGACCTTTCATGGTGTTGATGTCCTGTACACTTTGATCATACTTCTGCAGAAAACAGCAAGTATTTTAATAAAAGAATAGAAGGGTTTTTCTTTTTGTTTTTCTTTATTGCATTCTTAATTAAAATATGTCAGAAGGACATATATAGAATAAATTAATTTAAATATTTAATACAGTCATGATACTTTATCATTATTAGCTATACTTGGTACACAAGTCATAAAGTCTTACAAAATGGAGCTCTAAAGGCCCCCCAAGGGTATTTTAATAGAAGTATCCCTAGATTACTATTAATGTTTTTCCCCATTGTTCTCAAACTCAAATAATTTAAGGAAACTTGGGCCTCCAAACAAGTTAGGGTTACAAGCCTGGCACTGATTGGATGGCTTCTTAAGCCCTGCCATGACTCCACCCACAACCCACCCATGCACCTAGCCTTGGGTTGGGCACCACTGGTTTAAGCTATGACACATCTATATGCATCCAGTCGAAAACTGTGGAGATAAAAAAAGGTAACCAGTATCTGAGTGACACTATCAATCCCCTCTGGCCGCCCTTTCCCGCAATGTACAGCTTTGCATTCCAGACCTTCTGCTGGGTCTGAGATAAAGTCCTGCTTGATTGATGCATACTGCATCATGATCTGAATATCATGGCACTATGAAGTGTTATCAATCAGCAGGGTTTTCTCCTAGATTAGAGCTAAAAACTGGAACATTAACCTCTTTATCACACCATTTCTAAAGGGTCATCGATTCATCAAAATACAATTTCTAAAAGGATAACAGCTAATCAATAACAGATCAATAATATATCCAAATAAAAATACGCTCAAAATTCACCCCAAGGGTGGATTTATACCAGGGATGTGGAACCTGTGGCCCTCTAGATGTTTTGAAACTGCGACATCCACATGCATTCTGCAACCAAGGCAAATGCTGGGATTTGTAGTTTCCAAACATCTTGACAACCTTAGGTTCTGACATCTATCTATACAGTTCCTTGTCTCTATTTTGTGAGGATCCCTTAGCAGCTTATCATGACCCTAACTTGTTTAGAGGTCATTATTTTTCCTTCAAAAATTGAGATATATTACTATAGATAATAAGTTTATTATATTAAATGAAATTTACTTTTATAAAAATGAAAGTTCCTGAATCAGGAACCTCTCAATATTGTTGGCTACCACCAGAATGTTCAATTTTCATCTGCCAGGTTTGTGTCCTTGACTTTCCTGTGTAAAAGGTAAGGCTGAAGCACTGAGGAGACTGGCAAAAGCATTTTTCCTTTGTGCTGGTGCAGAACAATATTGGGAGGTAGGAAACGACCAATCTTACCTTTCTGCCCCAGGTCCCTTTTTATTTTAACTGTAACTTTAAACTTCCTATGCATTATAGTTCTCCTTTATAATCATCCCTTTAGAAAGTCATGTTTCAGGCATTTCCCCAATATTTGCTGGGGGGTCTGTACCGGGTAAGTCAGGAATTGTCATAATAGATATTGTAAAAGAGAAAAATAGGCGTGCCTCATATGATCACCCAGGTAAGTACTTTTTAAAGTGGCATTTTTATGATCAAAATTAAAAACCCGAGGCAATTATAATTCCATTTCCATTCCTACTTAAGGAAAATTAGCTGTGTCTGCGATAGGTCTGCCGGGTATGATGAAGAGGACAGTACATTGTTACTATGCAGCCCATTCAGAGCGCAGTTAGGTCGGGGGCGTAACAGAAGGCGGTCCCTGGTGCCGTCAGTCTCACAAATTGGCACAGCTGATTTTCCAAAAATGGAATGAAAATCAGGTGTAAGAGTTTACGGAATTTCGATGGAAGGAGTTAAGAGAAAGAAAGTTAGAAAGCTGGGCAAGTAAACTAACTGGATCTTTCTTTTTAAGACAAGAAGATTCTAAATGATGCTGATGAGGGAGACTTTCAAAAAAAACAGTCAGTGAAATGTCACGAACGCTTGGGGGATTTCCTCCGGCCTCTTCTTTTTATGTTTTTTCCTTGATTTATTGTGCCTTCAGTAACAAAGAACAGAGTGGCGGTTAAGCATAAAGGAGAACTAAACTTCATTTGTAAACCCCATAATCTGCCACCCAACCCCCCCCCCCCCCCCCCATAAAACTGTAAAAACCCCAATGCCAGTAAATGCATTAATGTAAATGTAACGTGATAATAACTGTGTGTTTAGTGCACTGTCTGGCCACAGCTCTAGACCTCAGTCAAATGTTCCTTTACCTGTAATGGCCTTTTACAGGATTGGCCAGATGTGTAATAGTCATGACCAAATTCTGTGATAGTGAATGCTGGGAACACAGACCCCATAAGGTAAATTTCCCATCATCCACATCAAAATGAACGGCAAGACACAGATTACTGCTTTTATATCAAGGTGTTCATTATTTTAAGGCTTTAAAATAAAGATAAACTAGTATATTTTTTATCTAAAGGAAGTCTAAAGTTTAATTTCACAAGTTTAGTTGATTACCCAAAACGTGGATCTACAGTGCTAACATTTTCTATCCTTCTACCCAGGTCCTTAGCTGCTAGTAACGCCTCCTGGGTGCCATAGACCACAATGTCTGACATAACAAAACAGCGATAAGAGGCAATTAATCAATTATAGGGAATCCTATATAACTGGTATTTACAACCTTATTTTATCTAAAAACATTACCCCAGTAATGTACAATGTCCACACAAGACCCAATAATAGCCAAAGCCATAGGGGGCCTTTTTTTGGATCATGGAAATGTTTATAAACCAAGCTATGGGCCATTCCATTAGGCAGGGTAGGGATAAGCTTTACTGTCTACTTTAAAGGGAAAGTTCAGTGGAAAATATATATATATTTTTTTTAATTCTTAGTTTATATTACACTACCTAGTTATTTTACATATTCTCTCCATTTTTGAAAAATCAGTTGATTTCATACCCTTACCATTCCCTGCTGTTCACATTAGTGAGCTGACATTTCAGGTTTAGAGAGGCCGAACTTCCGAAAGTTCGAAAACGGAACCCATTAAGTCAATGGGAGTCAAATAGTTTAAAAGTTCGAATGAAATACAATTAAAATATCAATGGTAACTTAATGTAAATGGCTGTGGGACCTGGGAAATGGTCTGGGAACATATTCCATATCCAGGACTTTAAAAAATCAATTTTATTCTCACGCCGCTACTTTCGAGCTCCCGCGTTCGATTTTCAATGTTATCCCATATAATTTGAACATTCGATAATTATCCCGTAAGCCATTTGAACCTTCGATAATCATCCCATAAATGATTCGAAGATCGTTTGATTTCGAATTCGTAATTATCGAAAGTTCGAAAGTCCAAGTCCGTTCGCACTCAATATGTTCAGCTCGAACTAGTCCATCTCTATTCAGGTTCTGTAACGATCCTTCTTCTTCCAGAATGCACTCTACCTTGGAATGGTCCTAACAGTAATTTCTACTGATTGGCTGTTGGATGGGTCACACATCTCAGAATCTCTACTGAGCAACTGAATCAACCCAGGGCGCTGGCTCAAGGGCAAGACCATAACGGTCTCTATTAGGGGTCCTGCAAACTGGAAGTCAGTATTTCGGTTTATTTATACACAGACTGAATGGGCAGGTTAAGGTCAATTGGTATGGGAAAATACTGCTCTTTTTTCTTAAAAGTCTATGTATTTGCACTGAACGTCCCTCTTAAGAGACTTGTGTAATGTAGAAATGTACATTTTATTCCATGATGTCAACCTGCAGTAACTACTACCCTGACCTATTTGGCTGTCAGTGAAAGGGTAAGTTGTTACACAGTTGTGTACACATTCCTTCTCCTGTAGATCTTGTGTATGCTTAATACCTACCTATTATTTACCTACTGGAACATGTCCACTCGCTCCCAGGAGATTTATAATACATGTCTCTGGCTTGACGCAGAATGTTAACTTCCCCTTGTGTTTTAGTGTCAGTTGTGGGACTTCTATATCTTTATGGAGCTGTTAATACAACAAACACACTTTGATTAAAACGCGAGTGTGGGTCTAGTCCTTATTTGAAGGAAAACAAATGAAAGGAAGTAAAGATTGCAATGGGCAACGAAATGGATGTTTTCCAGCTGGGGAGGAATAGTGTAAAAACAGACACGAACGTGATGGGAATTACTCATTTCGATTGGTCATTTACCTCTGGGGCGCCTTTGTTCTCCTTTGTTATGTTGACATTGAATATCAGAGGGAAGAAAGAGTGAATGTTACACCAGTTCTTGGATACTTCCATTCAGGGAAACGTTGGAATTCTTGCCACTTTTTTAAGGTCACTCGGTGGATCGGGTTTGGCTGCAAATACCATAGAAAATCAGATAATGGAACATATTACAGAACTGACTGGGTCACTTTCCTCCTCACATTCACCTTATTACTATTTACCTATATCACAATTCACACTATTCACCTTAATCACTATTCACACTATTCACCTATTCACCCTTATCACTATAACCTATATCACTATTCACACTATTCACCTTAATCACTATTCACACTATTCACCTATTCACAGTATTCGCCTTAATTACTATTTACCTATATCACCATTCACACTATTCACCTTAATCACTATCACACTATTCACCTATTCACCCTTATCACTATTCACCTATATCACTATTCACACTATTCAACCTTATCACTATTCACACTATTCCCTATTCACCCTTATCACTATTACCTACTATCACTATTCACACATATCACCTATTCATACTATTCACCTAATCACTATTCACACTATTCAATATTCACCCTTATCACTATTCACCTATATCACTCTTCACACTTTCACCTTAATCACTATTCACACTATTCACCTACTCACCTTATCACTATTAACCTATTCACTATTCACACTATTCACCTATTCATACTATTCACCTTAATCACTATTCACACTATTCAAATATCACCCTTATCACTATTATCACCTATATCACTATTCACACTATTCACCTATTCAACTATTCACCACTTAATTACTATTTACTTATATCACTATTCACACTATTCCCTATTCACACTATTCACCTTAATTACTATTTACTTATATCACTATTCACACTATCACCTATTCACCCTTATCACTATTCACCCTTATCACTATTCACACATATTCACCTATTCACACTATTCACCTTAATTACTATTTACCTAATCACTATTCACACTATTCACCTATATCCCTATTCACACTATTCCCCTATTCACAGTATTCACCTTAATTACTAATTTACCTATATCACTATTCACACTATTCACCTTAATCACTATTCCATATATTCACCTATTCACACTATTCACCTTAATTACTATTTACCTATATCACTATTCACACTATTCACACTATTCACCTTAATCACTATTCACACTATTCACCTATTCACACTATTCACCTTAATTACTATTTACCTATATACATTCACACTATTCCCTATTCACACTATTCACCTTAATTACTATTTACTTATATCACTATTCACACTATTCACCTATTCACACTATCCCCTATTCACACTATTCACCTTTTCACACTATTCACCTTAATTACACTATTTACCTATAACACCATTTCACACATTCACCTATTCACACTATTCACCTTAATTACTATTTATCTATATCACTATTCACACTATTTCACCTTATTCACTATTCACACTATCACCTATTCACCCTTATCACTATCACCTATATCACTATTCACACTATTCACCTATTCACATTATTCACACTATTCACCTATTCACACTATTCACCTTAATCACTATTCACCTATATCACCTTTTCACAACTTTTCATTCACCTATATCACTATCACACTATACACCTATATCACTATTTATCTATATCATATCTATTTATCTATATCGCTATTATCTGTATCGCTATTTATCTATATCGCTATTATCTGTATCGCTATTTATCTGTATCGCTATTTATCTATATCGCTATTATCTTATCGCTATTTATCTGTATCCTATTATCTGTATCGCTATTTATCTATATCGCTATTATCTGTATCGCTATTTATCTGTATCGCTATTTCTAATCGCTATTTCTGTATTGCTATTCTATATCGCTATTATCTTATCGCTATTTATCTATCGCTATTATCTTATTGCTTTTATCTATATCGCTATTATCTGTATCGCTTTTATCTATATCGCTATTATCTGTATCGCTAATTTTCTGTATCGCTATTATCTGTATCGCTATTATCTGTATCGCTATTTTATCTGTATCGTCGCTATTTCTGTATCGTCGTATTTATCTGTATCGCTATTTATCTATATCGCTATTATCTGTATCGCTATTTCTGATGCTATTATCTATATCGCTATTATCTGTATCGCTATTTATCTATATCGCTATTTTCTGTATCGCTATTATCTGTATCGCTATTTATCTGTATCGCTATTATCTGTATCGCTATTTATCTATATCGCTATTATCTGTATCGCTATTATCTGTATCGCTATTTATCTATGCCTATTTATCTGATCGCTATTTATCTATAGCATCGTATTACCTTATCTCTCTATTTATCTATATCGCTATTATCTATATCGCTATTTATCTGTATCGCTATTTTATCTGTTCCTATTTTATCTGTGTATCGCTATTATCTATATCGCTATTCTGTATCGCATTTTCTGTATCGCTTTATCTGTATCGCTATTTATCTATATCGCTATTATCTATATCGCTATATCTATATCGCTATTTATCTGTATCGCTATTTCTTACGCTTTTATCTGTATCGCTATTATCTGTATCGCTATTACTGTACGCTAAAAAATATCTATATCGCTATTATCTATAGTCCTATTTATCTGTATCGCTATTATCTGTATCGCTATTTTATCTGTATCGCTATTTATCTATATCGCTATTTATCTGTATCGCTATTATCTGTATCGCTATTTATCTGTATCGCTATTATCTGTATCGCTATTTATCTGTATCGCTAGTTTATCTGTATCGCTATTTATCTATATCGCTATTTATCTATATCGCTATTTATCTGTATCGCTATTTATCTATATCGCTATTATCTATATCGCTATTTATCTATTCACACTATTCACCTATTCACAACTATTCACCTTAATTACTATTTACCTATATCACTATTCACACTATTCACCTATTCACACTATCCTCTATTCACCTTAATTACTATTTACTTATATCACTTTCACCTATTCCCTATTCACACTATTCACACTATTCACCTTTTCACACTATTCACCTTAATTACTATTTACCTATAACACCATTCACACTATTCACCTATTCACACTATTCACCTTAATTACTATTTATCTATATCACTATTCACACTATTCACCTTATTCACTATTCACACACTATTCACCTATTCACCCTTATCACTTATTCACCCTCTATCACTATTCACACTATCACCTATTCCACATTTATTCACATCACACTATTCACCTATTCACACTATTCACCTTAATCACTATTCACCTATATCACCTTTTCACACTTTTCACCTATACTCACTATTCACACTATTCCCCTATATCACTATTTATCTATATCACTATTTATCTATATCGCTATTATCTGTATCGCTATTTATCTATATCGCTAATTATCTGTATCGGCAAAAACAAATATTTATCTGTATTCAGCTATTTTATCATTATCGCTATTATCGTATCGCTATTTATCTGTATCGCTATTAGTCTTTATCCGCTATTTATCTATATCGCTATTATCTTATCGCATTATCTGTATGCCATTTATCTATATCCTATTATCTGTATTGCTATTTATCTATATCGCTATTATCTGTATCGCTATTTATCTATATCGCTATTATCTGTATTGCTATTTATCTATATCGCTATTATCTGTATCGCTATTTATCTATATCGCTATTATCTGTATCGCTATTTATCTGTATCGCTATTATCTGTATCGCTATTTACTGTATCGCTATTATCTGTATCGCTATGTTATTTCTCTGTATCGCTATTTCTCTATACTAATATCGCTATTATCTGTAATCGCTATTATCTGTATCGCTATTATCTATATCCTATTTATCTGTATCGCTATTTTATCTATATCGCTATTTTTCTGTATCGCTATTTCTGTATCGCTATTTAATCTGTATCGCTATTTATCTGTATCGCTATTATCTATATCGCTATATCTGTATCGCTATTATCTGTATCGCTATTTTTATCTATATCGCTATTTATCTGTATCGCTATTTATCTATATCGCTATTATCTGTATCGCTATTTTATCTATATCGCTATTATCTATATCGCTATTTATCTGTATCGCTATTTATCTGTATCGCTATTATCTGTATCGCTATATCAATCGCTATTTATCTGTATCGCTATTTATCTGTATCGCTATTATCTGTATCGCTATTTATCTTATAGCGCGATTTATCTATATCGCTATTATCTATATCGCTATTTATCTGTATCGCTATTATCTGTATCGCTATTTATCTGTATCGCTATTATCTGTATCGCATTATCTGTATCGCTATTTATCTATATCGCTATATCTTATCGCTATTTATCTGATCGCTATTTATCTATATCCTATTATCTATATCGCTATTTATCTGTATCGCTATTATCTGTATCGCTATTTATCTATACTCGCTATTATCTATATCGCTATTTATCTGTATCGCTATTTATCTGTATCGCTTTTATCTGTATCGCTATTTATCTGTATCGCTATTTATCTATATCGCTATTTATCTGTATCGCTATTATCTGTATCGCTATTTATCTATATCGCTATTATCTATATCGCTTATTTAATCGTATCGCTATTATCTGTAACGCTATTTATCTATATTCGCTATTATCTATATCGCTATTTATCTGTATCGCATTTATCTGTTCGCTATTATCTGTATCGCATTTATCTGTATCGCTATTATCTGTATCGCCTATTTATCTGTATCGCTATTTATCTGTATATCGCTATTTATCTATTCGCTATTATCTGTATCGCTATTTATCTATATCGCTATTTATCTGTATCGCTATTTATCTGTATCGCTATTTATCTATATCGCTATTTATCTGTATCGCTATTTATCTATATCGCTATTTAGCTGTATCGCTATTTATCTGTATCGCTATTTACGCTATATTCCTCTATTTACTGTATCGCTATTTATCTGTATCCGCTATTTATGCTGTATCCGCTTTATCTGTATCGCTATTAATCTGTATCGCTATTTATCTGTATCGCTATTTATCTGATATCGCTATTTATCTGTAATCGCTATTATCTATAGCTTATATCGCTTTATTTTATCTGTATCGCTATTTATCTAATATCGCTATTATCTGTTCGCTATTTATCTATATCGCTATTTTATCTGTATCGCTATTATCTGTATCACTATTTATCTATATCGCTTTTATCTTATCGCTATTTTATCTATATCGCTATTTATCTGTATCGCTTTTATCTATATCGCTATTTATCTATATCGCTATTTATCTGTATCCTATTTTATCTATACGCTATTATCTATATCGCTATTATCTATATCGCTATTATCTGTATCGCTATTTATCTATTCGCTATTATCTGTATCGCTATTATCTGTAATCGCTATTTACTATATCGCTAGTTATCTTATCCTATTTCTGTATCGCTATTATCTGTCATCTGGTTGGTTCGACCCAATGCTTACTTACTGATGTCTCTCAGCATGAACACCCTGCGTATTGTTCTCATATCTCTTTCTCTTGCCTTCGCGTGGAGAACAACCTCATATATTGCTTTCCTCTCCCATATTGACAACGACTCGTTATCCTGGCAATTCACTTCATATTTATTATGTTCTCGTCTGAGTGGATTCTCCCATTGATAGTGTAACCACTGAAAGCAGAAAAAACCTTATATTTCCTTATTAGACCAGGGAGAAAAAGGATAATTTAAATAATCTTAACACTAATTAGTTTCCTTTAATATCACCCATAAAACACATACAACTATTGTATGTATGTATGTATCATTTTTATTTATATAGCGCCACTTGGGTAATGTAGCGCTGTACATATAAACACAGCACATGGTTTATTCAATTAAAGTTCTTATCTTTTAAATGGTGGCTATTTTGCCCCAACCATCAGATGTTAGCTTTCAAATGATAAATAATCTGATTGGTTGGGGCAAAATTAGCACCATTTTAAACAATAAGAACATTTATTGAATAACCCTAGTGTATACAACAAGGTATAAGTGCAATCCATATACAATATAAAAATTACATTAATACAATTTCATACATCGGTTAAGAAATCACAATGTCATATAATTTATTATAAATTGATTACAAGTGCAACAAGTTTTGACACTTTACTTCCTCTCCTACAGACAGGGCTATAGGCCTCCACTTTTACTTGGTGCCTCGTTACATTGTCCCTGGCTCACAGAGTAATGAAATGGAACTGTTTTGGGTGTTTATGTTGCAGACTTACCCTCTCTGAGCTTCAAACAAAACACATACAACTACATCCGTCTGTTGTTCCCAACCACGAGCTCGCAAATGTCCGCTGTAGTTTTTTTTTGCCTCACATGCGACTGGTTGCTTTGAATCTGTTAAAGAAGATATGGTTCATCATGTGCACAACTTCCCAAGACCCCCTGTACCCCTTGATCTTTGTTCCTGAGACTGTGTGGATCATAATTGGACTATGTTGCTCCTCTCAACAGTTGGGAGTTGTGCATTTTTGCACAGTTCCAGATTTAATAGATATGTACACTGGATAAATATTTTTTTTAAATTGCCCATTAGTGGAAACTATAATTCTTCCCAACTTTCATTGTAACTTTTTTTTGGTTGATCTGCCCCCATTTCTTTAAATATCTGAAGATCAAGATGCTTCAACTGTCAATCAAGTACCCTTAAAATAACCTTCTGCTGTGTGCAAGTACTGAGTTTTCTGTTACTGCTGGCGGTAAGATGTTTCGAAAACTGTTGAGTTTCGTTTTCGAAATTTTCAGAAATTTCTAAAGTTCGAGTTTCGAATTTCGAAAATCATCTACTTTCGTTTTCGATAATAATCGAAAATTCGTGTTCCTTGAGTTTTGTTGGGACTTTTGTCGAAACCCTCAGATTGGATTTGAAACTGGGTTCTATTCGAACCCCAGTACATCTCTACTGGAAAAGGGTACTGTAACTGGATTGGTGACATTTGGGGAATTCCATCTTTCAGGGCTAGATGATAAGGATTGCTGAGCATGCTCAGTTTAAAAAAAGTCAGGTCTGTCCAAAGGTATGAAAGGCAGGGGGGATATGAAATTGAGCAAAACAATTTTAGGTTGAGGCAATGCAGCAACACACACGTGTCAGAGTCATTGCTATTTACATGTATTTAAGTATCGATTAAGGCGAGGCAAGTAATTTTTTCACAGTATACATACCCTTTAATGTATAAGCCTTAATCCCAGTTTAAACCCCCAATACACACATGACTTCTGAAAGATTCCATTAGAAACTGCTGGTAATGTGCAACGACACCCACTTCCTAGCCAACCTCCTATACTGGTGTAATGAGAATTGGTCAACCATATATCTTACTATAAAACCCTTTTACCTCTACAAGTAATTGGAGCCAACACTGGTCAATGGAAATATTCAAACAATAAGGAATTGTAGACGAGCCGCAGACAGTATAAATTTTGTCGCGGACCAACCAATTGTGACGCCAATGTTTCATCACTGTCGTGGTCGATTTGTTTTAACCCTATAACACACCTTTTTGGTTTTAGAATATCTCATCACATTCAACAGATATAAAGGGTATTTGGCACTGTCAGTGTACCTAGGACACTTCCCATCTACGATCGAACCCGGATCCGACACGGAACCCCTCGGTTCTGAATCCGAAAATTTGGTCCGAATCCGGATGGTTCCTTGGATTTCGGGACTTCGGAAGGTATTTTTCGATAATTATCGAAATAGCCCGATGCTTAAAAATTATCGAAAATACGACCGGAGACTCGAAAATGGTATTATCGAAAATAGCCCCGTACTTTCGATAATTATCAAAAAATTTGTTCCGGTTTTCGGATTTTCGGGATTTTTCCCCGAGATCCGGAAATCTGAAAACTAAACAAATAACTAATAAGTTGTCGCCCATCTCTACTACACACGGGAGAAGGACTGTCTATTCCTTTTTTAATAGGTCATGAGAAGTATCTACTGATTATATTGATAACATCTTATAATTTACCGGATATTTACGACAGATCTACATACAATTTAAAGTAATCCAATGGCCCTACATTCCAGGTAACTCCCAACTTAGACTGGAATGACTGATGACACCATTCTAAATTACAGGTGACATTGGAAATAGACATTTGGCTGGGGTAACAGATACCGCACCTGGACAGTATCTTCTCGTTCAATGAAACGTTGTATTTGTGGATCATAAAACTTTATAATCCTCATGTCCCGTTGGAAAGGTGGCAGGTAAATTTCCCGCATCATAGCTTCTCTCACAGGGTTTTCAGGTTCCCTGCCATTTTCTCTTGTTCCCTTTTGCTCTCCAAATACTGACGTCCTCCTCGGGCACGGGCAATAAAACCGGACCATCTCCCCGTCCCCTTTCTTTCCGTATCACTATAAATGCTGAAAAGAGAAACGTGTTGGGGATCAATGAGAGAGGTAAAGATCTGCATCCAGAAAGCCTATTGGTTTCTTAAGGTCAGCCAAAAAAATCTAGTTTAAAATAAAAAATATTTCCCCTTTAAGTAAAGTGTTTAGTCAGATTAGTGTCTCTGGGTAAAATTAATGTGAACCTTAAAGGGCATGTTGCACCCAAACAAAAACTGGTCAATGCTGTTCCCTGCCCCCAACCCCAACTGATATATTCAGCACATATTAGATGTATTATTTACCAGATTTATGGAGATTTCCTCCATTCTGGCAAAGTAAGCTGGCTCCTCCCACCATGCATCAATCAAGGCTGTTCCTGCTAATATCCCAACCAATGATTGACTGCTGTTTCCCCTGTTGCCTTCACCCGCACATGCTCAAGCTTATAAAAGCCTCATTGAACAGAGGGAGGCAGATACCTTTTCCAGAACAGAAGATAACTTATCATTAAATATCTGGTTACAAATGCATGTTCTAAAGGCTTAAAACTGACAATTCACCATTTTTTAGTTCTAAGGGTGGACATTTCCTTAACGAACGCCACCTCTTGAACATTCGGATGGCTGTTTAGTGGTCATCTTTAGGACCCTGTGCAATCTCTTATCGCTATTTTCAAGGCCTGAGTGACTATAAAAACATTTAAAAAGGGTAACTGTGGTCTCAAATTCTTCAAACTATTAACGATTATAAAAAAAGCCTTCCATCGTACCTTCAAAATAAAAATAAAGTCACATCTCTAGATAGAATTTGTTAAAGTTATTGCTGGAAAGGTTCATCAAATATTACTTCCGCTTGAACACTTCCTGTTTTCAGCCATGTTACCCAGCTTGTAGTATGTGACCAGCCTCATCTTCCTTAATAAGCTCCCCTCCTCAACTGTCAATTTTTTCCTCACCAGTTACTTTCCTGATTTCCCCAGCATTAAGTCTAACTGAGCATGCTTCTCCCCCGTGGGAATTGGTGAGGCACAGGTCAGTGTATGTCACTCAACCTACTGGAAGCAGGAAGTTTGAACATTCACCCTAAGGTAATTTCTCACAGGGTCCGCCAGAGATGTGATTGTCGGCTCATTTTAAAGGAAATACTGCAGCTTTCATTTAATCCTCACTTTGTTTTGAGACCACCAGTTGCCCTTTAATAATTTTTCAACCACTATAATTATTTTTTCAATAAATCTTTTTTTTTAATGTGGCTGATTTCAGCTGTGATGAATGTTTGGCCTTAAGGTCTTTTTGACTACAAGGGGCTTTCAGCCATCCATAATGGGGTGTACAAACCACATAACCAATCACATTTAATCTAGCTAATCACCCCTCCACAATAGAACTAGATATTGCCTTTACAAGCCAATTTCTGAACATACTGTTTTTCAATGCTTAGTTCCCAGAGTCCCGTAGGGAATTCCAAACAACGTAAGAACCAGACCGACAAGCCTCAGGTATGACATCTATCAAAAAATAATTTTCTTTAACCAATCAAGTTGCATATAACATACCAATATAATATGCATTTCTAAACAGTTGTCTAGGGAGCTCACATGACCTTCTTTTCTTACAAGCCAGTATGGTAATTGCTCAGGGAAACTTGTTATCGAGTAATACCAAAACTCTACTTTGACAGGTTTTTTCTTGAAGGGGTAACGCAATGGGGACAACGTTACACCAAAAACGAAACCATTGGAAGTTTATTGTAAGCACTACAATACAGTATGTGAATGAAGATTTGCGTTAACATCCATTAGGAATCAGACACCAATACAAAAAGAAGAATTAATATATCATATTATTGGACAGAACCAGGCCAGTCCCATTAAATCAACATGGAAGAGTATGGGTAAAAGAAGAGGTGGCCACAGTACAATCGTGTGGCTCGGATTTTGATTATCTGTGTGGCCAAACATATGGAACACCCCAAATCCAGTTCCCAATTCTTTCCCAATTCTAACTTTGGGGTCAGAATTCCAGACCTAGTGGGTGATTTTTCATATTTTAAACCACTTCTAACAGAATATTAAATTCTAGTGAATCTATATAACTACCCATCAACAATTGGGACCCAAACCTCTTTTGTCATACAAGAGCAGAAACCCCCCTGAGCCCAGTTGATTGACCTCATACCTTTCCAATGATATCTTCTTTCTCACCTGTACAGGAAGCTGAATGATAATAATAATTAATGATTAAGTTCCTTATGACATCATTCAGGTAATCAAGATGTAGAGTGGAATTTTTTTGAACATGCCTAGATGTTTGTGTTAATTGCTAAACCATCACCGGTCTGTCTTTTATATATCCTTTTTTACGTTTGTGGCCGTAAATGTCGGTCGTTAATTATCGAACATTCTGGTACGTAGAATATTCCGTGTGGTAGTAAAATACTGCAATGCTATTCTTGTGGGTATCGTAAATCTACGAATTTGTTATCGTAGATTACAATTGTTATCAGTAATTACGATCGTTTACCGGACCTTTATAAATACGTCCCTAAGAGACTAGTTACCAGATATGGGTTTTTTTGTTTTTTTTCTCGTTTTAGAAACATGTTAGAAAGCAGCGAGGGCTTGTGTCATTTTGTTACATCCATGACTGACAGCTGATAACTGGAAGAGCCAGACAGCGAAAGGGGGGAAAGGGGGTAAAAGCAGCATTTTCAGGTTAGTCTTACATCTCTCAGATTTCAAACTATTGCAGTTTTGTGGGCTTGGGGGTAATTTACTTATAATAATTTTCATTTGAGGGATGGACTTGCCCTTTAATTTTGAGGGTTGGTGCAACTTCATTGTGTTTCTCCTAATGTTTTTGCAAGACTCACCAGGGATTTTAATACCACAGTATCCAGAATTTCATTTATTAGGTCAGATGACGTTTTATCACAAACGCCCTCCTGTGGGCAAATATATAATATAATATGTAACATAAAATGAATAAAGTCCTGCAGCCACACAGCAAATCTG